>JAQNCA010000002.1:18741683-18762151 GCA_029783725.1 Acanthurus tractus | reverse complement strand
TAACTCCTTTGTTTATTTTATATTTAAGCTTAAAATTCTGCAATTTTCCGTTGATTGACAGCCTGTTGACGAATAGCCAGGGGCTGTTAGCTGAGTGGGCGTGGTGTCCCCTGCCTCTCTTCCCATATTTGATGTTTTATCATTTGGCGAAGTTAGATTTCCAAGGCTTTACTTTTGCTTAGACAGAAACCAATGGGTGACGTCACAGACATTCCAGTGTTTTATACAGTCAAAGGGCCAAACCAAACAATCCAATATACTGTTTGTTTTTTTGCTAGCTGGAATTGGAGGATTTGATTTTGAGCTAAGAAATTTTTCAAAACTGGACTTTCAAGCAAAGCAAGAATTAATAAAAACTGGGAGACTGACGCCGTACCTACGAGGTCTGCTTCAAACAACAGAGTAACTCGCTCTTTTCAAAAAAAGTGGTATAGACGAAAAGATTGGCTTTGTGGCTGTGCTGCAAAAAACGCCTTTTTTGCTTTCCCTGCCTTTTGTTCTCTACGTGTGACAATGTCTGGACCAAATGTCTGGACCAGTGTCTGTGATTTGTAAATCTGACTATGAAGGTCAGCACCTCCCAAACCACGAACCTCACCGCACGTCACTGCTTTGAATGATATTCTATCAAACACATGAGCCACTTTGGTTCACGCAAGCTTCCACATCCAGGCTGAAAGATGGTTGTCTGAGACTAAATTTACACTCTGTGGTTCCTCCGTATGTTCCATAGGATGCTGCAGGTGTGTGTGTGTGTGTGTGCGCTGAGGGGCTGGAGGGGGGCAAGCAAGTCTGTTTGCACTGATAAATGGTAATCAGCTAGCATATGACAGATGAGGAGAAGGTCACCTGTCATTATTGGTAGATTGATCTCTGATTAGGTTTGAATTGTATTATGTTGCTTAACCAGGCAACCAAGTTTACCACGAAAACCAACAATACAGGTTTCCTCTCCTGTGAGCTCGTAAATATATACTCAAGGCTATTGGTACAAAGCAAAAGTGAAACCAAAACAAGTCTGTCGTGCCTTAGATTTTGTGCATAGGTTGCTTTAACCTGTTCTCACAGCTGGAGATGCAGGGAGCACAGGGACCATTAGCCTCACTGGGTGGTCACTTCTAGATGGAAGATCACACGAACACGCACTACCCAACTCCCACTTCTCCACTGAGTTTTGTGATTCAGCCGAGCAGGAGTTGAAGGGAGGGGAAGGTTGGTGGGTGTTCATTCCTTTGAATTCCAGGAGCGGCTGGAGTTGAGGTCTGTTCTGTGTTGTTTCCCCGTCATAGCTCGCCTTGGGCAGCAGGGAGCTTTATTTACTGGAGCTGACACACCATGGGCAGCAGAGAGCCCTAATTGCTTCACGGCCTCCTTGAGCTGCGTGATGCGTTCACTCCGAACATGGATATCTTCACAGAGAGAAATTAAGGGTCAGTGGCAGGGAACGTTGCCCCTGTCCACTTTTAAAGACAACCCTGCATGCACAGAGCAATGCACCGACACACACACAAACAAAGGCTCTGCTCTATGAGGTGTGAGCAGAGAGGTCTCTAATAGCCTGACTGGACCAGAATGAGTACCGGAGAGAGCTTAAGCACGCTACGCAACACTGACACTCAAACTGAAAGCAACAACTTAGCACCAACTCGGGCTCAAGTTTACCATCTATTTCAACGCTTCACGTTATAATGAGGGAACTATTACAAAAATCTTGTCTTCATTGCACATTTTAATGATGTGTAACAAAACTAAGAGACCAGAGCACATTATGCCGATCCACTCACACTGCTCAGATACTGCATAAACCCTGGCTTAATCAAGTCTAATTGTTGAGATTATGAGGACTTGTGTATGGTAATGCCTCTACAAACAACAAGACTGGAACATGGATTGTCCCCTAGGAGGGTTTACACATTTTTTTTTTATCCTCTGATATTAGTACATGTTAAGCTGCGAGTCAGCTAAAGACAAATGTGATAATAGCCCGTGGATTAAAACTTGGGGGCAGCACGGGGGTGTAGCGGTTTGCAATGTCGCTTCACAGTATGATGGTTCTAGGTTTGCACCTCTCTGAGTTTGCATATTCTTCTTGTATCTGTGTGCATTCCTCCCACAGTCATAGACATGCAGGTTAGGTTAAATTTCAATTTTAAGTCACCAGTCATTATGACTGCGAGCATGAATAGTTCTTTGTCTCCATAAGGGGACCTGTCCAGGTTTACCACTCTGCTTCCCAATGTCCCACTGGATTTGCTCCAGTCCCCTGCAACCCTGCAAATGATATGCAGCTACAGATAATGAATGGATGGATGGATTAAAATGAGTCCTTCCCCATAAAAAGTCATCTGGCTTTATCTAAGACTGCCAGCATGAAATCCTGAGTAAAATTTAGATCTGAATTTTTCATGAGCATGTTATAAAAGATAATAACTTGGAGATATTTTGTGTGTTCTGCACAAGTATTAGCTAATTAATTACTCCCTGAATTATATAATATATTCACCACTCTCTGGTCAGCACTGTGAAGAAACTGGCATAGCGACAACTACCCATTCAATTTCCATTTGCACTATGTGTAAAACTTTATTATGCAGCCACTTCCCTTTTGAAATCTCCCATACAAACAGATAAGAACAGCATCTGACAGGCTAATTAATAATGAAAGCTTCCCCCAACCCGGAATTCTATTCCCCCAATAGGATTTCTATTAATGTTGATTGACCCTGGCTCACTCAGTGCCACTCTGGCACAGCTCACCACTACCCATGTGCCTTCTTAGGTGCCAGTGCAAGTTAGCTGATACATGAATAACTCCCAGTGGACATTAACAGTAAGAAGTAGGGCAGAGGATTCAATGGTATGCCTCTCTCCCCACCCTTGCTCTCAATCCCCTCATCAGCAGGCTGTTAATATTTAATTATACAAGCTTCATTTCATACTCTCTAGCTGAAACTATGAGGTGGAGATGGAGGTGCAGGGGACCACTATGAGTAAAATGATGAAATAGAATACTGGGGGTTGGTTGAGGATAACAAGAGAAAAAGGAGGAAAAAGAAGCAGAGCGTGAGGGAGTAAGATGCAAAAGACATTACGCCTGCAAGTGCAACCAGGCAAGTCACTTAAATGCTTTTATATTCATGGTGGTTGTGTCATTATCAGACAATCGTCTATTACAAATCTTCACATACACCTTAAAGACCCCTATAGCAAAAAAAAAAAAAAAAGGGTAATCTTTGTTATAATGTCCATATGGTGTTTTTAATTACGTCACAAAATATGGCATGAGTGAAATTAGCATAAATGCCATGCCACGACATTTCCACCTTAAAATAGCTGCGTGCCAATGACAGTCTAACAACCAAGGATTCAGACAATCAGGGTTTAATACAAAGGAACCAATCCAGTCAAACAAGGGGTATCAGCAGGAGAAGCTCGATGTCGCTCTGCATCGGTATTTTGCAAACTAAGTTTTCATTGCTTTCAAAATTATGGCAAAAACATGTCTTAGCTTGCAGCTGCCTTTTCCCAGAGCACTGTTATACCACAAAACTTACAGTGAACTCTGATGATAATGTTTATGGAGATGATTCATGGCTGTTCCCTTCGTTTATGCTTTTGACACAAATATGAGTTGTTGTTGTTTTTTAACCAGTAAGTTTATTTATCTTGTGTTTTATCTATTGCTTGTGTCTAAACAAATCTGCAGCAAGCTAAAAAATATTTGCAAACGTTTGCCTGCCATGTTACCCTATGATTCATGTAAAATGCTGACAGGCTGTTTTATTTAAACTTAAAACATTACTCAAAAAAGTTCATAAGACAGCAAAGTAGAATTGAAGCTTCTATGTACATTTAATTAACAGAGATGAGTTTTTAGGAGTTAAATTGATGCTAAGAGAGGAATTTTAAGAATGCAACAGAAGCATTACAACACCCTTATGATGCACTTTTATCAATGGAACATCTTTGTCAACAATTGTGACATTTTTTATGCATTAATATTAAACTTATAATGCTTTTAAAAGTCAATTAGCTAATATCAGACTGGTGCAGTCTGCAATAATCAATCCTCCTTCCTCATGCTAATGCAACAAATTTATATTCCCTTCATCTTCAGTTCCCTATAGATATAATGGCATTTCAGAATGCTGGTGCCTCTGTTGCCTGCTATACATAGTAAAAAACACTTTTTATAAAGCTCAGACTATAAACTACGGACAAGTTGTGTCAGTGCAGAAAGTTTCTAATCTTTGAACCATAATTAATGCTAATAACAGGGGAGAAGTGGATCTGCGCCTTCCTAAAATGTTTTTCTGAACATATTGCTATTTTTTCAACAGAAAAGTGCTAAGTCTTTTCATATCATATATTATCTGACAGAGGAGAAGACTTTAATGATACAAACAGACAAATTAGGCTGCTGTGTACATTAAAATTCCTCTCTATCTGCCTCCACATACTGTTTATATTTTACACATGGCCAATTTATAGAGATCTCCTGTCAAGTCCCACAAAACTAATGATCAGCAGGGACAAGACCCAGTTAGAACTTTCCACTGATGTGTAGGTGATGTGTACAGTGAAACTTGCATGTATTTAATGTTGAAAATTCATCCCAATATTAGACCTCTGGGCTATTTCCTTTTCAACATATCGTGTTAGAGTGAGATCTTGCAGATGGAGTGTTATAGCATTAATAATTTATGTGTGAGCCTTTTTATAGAGCACAGCCCTTGAGATTCATAATTCTATGCACATTAGGCCTCAGAAATAACTTAAAGTTTTAATAAATAGGTATTAAAACTTTAACTGATATTAATAGCACCAATTAAAGGGCATACCGTGGAGTTATGCATCATTTCTGTACTGGTAGAGCGGAAAAACCCACTCAGCAGAACCTCCCTTAGGTCTCTTTGTCATTCATTCACTCATTTTCTCTTGCTCTCTGTCGCTTTTTTTTTTTTTTTTTTTTTAATTCTTGCACACACATTTTTCAACTCACTTCATCACTGTCTAATTTCCAAACAAAGGATAATACGCAGGATAGTCACTTCATCCCTGGCTTTGTGTAGAAACGTTAACATCTGTGCAAATCCTTTATGGCCATCATAAATAAAAAAATAGTTCAGCCTGCTATAAATGCACGAGACGCAGCATTTTTACTTCACCTCATCATTCCATAATCAATCCGGTGAACATTACTACTACAAGATGAGAGCGCCTGACCATCCATGGTCGTGATTGATGAGCAATTCTCCCTGTCTCCCACATCATCCTTTCCTCTGGCGTGCCAGGTCAAATGGTGTGTGTTAGTCAGCCAATAATCATTCATTTCAGTTTATGGAGTAGAACCTGTGCTGAATGGTCATACCATTAAAAGACATTAGCATGCACGTCTCTGCTACATGTTCCAAGCCCATGCGTGTCGGGGCTTTTTTAACCAAACCTCTATTTCACAGGTGACTGAAAGTGCTGGCTTGCATGTTACTGCTGTTTGTCTCCACTAGCTCTCCAGTGCGAGAGCAGCAAGACGTTCACTCTGGCCAGATTTAGTAGCAGTAGAGAGGCTATCTCAGTGGGATTTTTTTCTCTCTCTCTCTCTCTCTCCCTTTTTTGGTTTGCTCTGATGCACTACTGTGCCGGGGGGGGATATGGTGGTGGCGGTGAGGAGAGAAAAGAGAGTATGTTTCCTTTGTTCTGCAGTTCTGAACACAGGACTATAATTTTCTTGCTGGAGCCAAGAGAAGAGGTTGAATTAAATAATGGCTTCTGTGTTTTAATTTGTGTAGGGATTTATCCTGCTGCTTGGCTAGTGTAATGCTAGAGTCTTGTGAGCTGATCAGTGCGAGCAGTCAGAGAGGAGTGAGATTTTAAAGTGTGGAAATAAAGACAGAGGACGAAAAGAGAAGGGAACTGGAGGGGGACAGAAAGAGAAGGGAAGAAGGAGAGAGGCTCAAAGAGAGAGAAAGGTTCTGCTTCTTTGCTCCTGTGATTCCCGATGAAATTGATTCTCATACCTCCAGAGATCTCCCACTGTCCCCTTTCTCTGCCTCGTCCCGCCTCTATTACATACCTGTCCAGAGGATGAATGATCTACACATTACCCATGAGTACCTCTGACCGGGACACGCATCAGTGACTTCCAGTTCTCAGGGACTCCACAGACACGACGGAGAGAAAGAGGGAGAGACAGGACAGGAAAGACACAAGGGGGAGAGGGAAGAGAAACAATCAAAGTTGATGATGGAGACAGGCGTGGGAAAGTCAAAAAGAGTGAGGGGGAAACCACCAAAGGGAATGTGGGTTGAAAAGGAGTGGAGGAGTGATTAGGTCAGCAGATGAAGAGGTGCAGGTGCAGGTGAAGGCAGGAGCAGGTGAAGGGGTTAATATAGGCAATAAGTTAGTGTATTAAGAGGAAGGTAGAGAGGGAGGGATGGAGTTCAAGAAAAGATTAGGGATTCCCACGGAAAAAAAAAAAAAATGGAGATCAGACAGAGAATGAGGCTCAGCTGGTGTAGAGAGAGGGATAGGCTCCTCCACCAAATAACTCAGAGGGATCCAATCAGGGCTGGCGAAGGCTGTGCCGGTAGCTTCAGCCCTGTAGTTCACCGCTGCTTTCCCGGGGGATAGGTGTCACTCGTGTGGAGAAAGAGAGCAGCCACTTTAATGAATGGAGCTCTTTATCTGAGCCTGAACAGCGAGTTATTACCTACTAAGTAGACACTACGGAGCGGGCTCTATTTCCACGGCGGTGATCCCCAGGGCAGGGCGGAGAGCAAAAGGGAGGGAGGGGAGGGAGTGATGGAGAAGGTAAGAGGAAGTTCATATCCGGTGCCTTATTTTGTAACAGGGTATGACATCTCTGGCCTCCATTCTATAACAAAGCCCTGAAGCATGGTCGAGCATCACGGACGAGAGGAGCATTAGTGTGGAAGGCTGGAGGAAAACCACACAATAATAACACCCACTGGGAGAGCCTCAAACTGTGTTCAATCTCTGCTACCTCTTTCTGCATTTTAATAGGGAGATGTGGTTTTGAAAAGTATTCAAGCGAGCATCTTCAGCACTGATAAATTCTCTTTTTAAGTCATGATGTTTTTTTTTTTGTCAGTCTAATGTAATAAGTTCATAAATTACAGGGTTTAGCCTTACCAAGGCAGCACATATTTTTACTTTTATGATGGGTGGGAGAAAGTTAAAGTCATGGTTCAAAGCAGAGAAATGTATTTATTTGTTATATATGTTATTTTATCTTCTGAAAGATCTGAGAAAAATTCTGTGTAATGGATTAATCATAATGTAAACAACCTGAAACAGGCCAAAGGTGCCTCTTGGAGCCTCTAATCAAACCAAACCAGGCGCTGTACCAGAGGTTTTCTTTTTTGGGGGGGGGGCGGTTGTCTGAGTATTGGCCCTGTTTACAAAAGCAGTTTCTCATGACGGGTTTGTTCAGCTCTACTCGGTCCAGTCAGCCTATCAGCTGATTAGCCAGTGACATCAGGTTGCATTTTTCTAAAAGACGACTCCTGCTTCAGCTTTCACAGTCCACACCACCAAACCTCAAAAGACCACATGCATTAACATGAATGGGAGAACTTTGTTTTTACCCGAACATCTAATTTGCTCTGAATGAGGCTTTAATCCCCTGTAAAAGAATGACATGACCCTCAACTACTGTTTGCTCCAAGCCAGCCTCTTGTGAGCATGGATTATGTGAAGACAATGATAATAATTGTTATAATTATAAAATTAATGTGTCGAGCGCATTATTGCCAACAGATACAATACGATGTGCTTAACAAGAGATGAAAACTAACAAAAAAAAAGGGAACGGCACAGATGCAAAAATTAGGAGGAATGAATTAATCAGCGTCATCTGTGTGATTTAGCAGTTAACCTGCAAACATCCCGGAGTCTCCCTGCACTGCCTGTCTGCAGGTAGAGCAGAGCTGATGGTGAAGGAGGATGGAGCCAGTCTAAATCCTCTGTTCTCCGGCTCTGTGGGCTCAGAGCAGCTCGGCTCCCCTGACGCTGCTTGATGGCTTTAATTGGTCTCCTCTGGCTGGGAACAGAGCTCAGAAATCCCCAACCCACTAATGGAGAGAGCCTCGACTGGAGTGATAACTCTCATACAACTGGAGTGTGCACATATATGATCCCTCAAACAAACATTCGAGCTGGTGCACGCTCACCTGTGCGGTTACACAAACACCACTACACACATGTGCAAAGTAATCATTTAATCCACCCGGGAACTCTTTTTATCTCATTCCTCTCTGCTTACAGACTTAAATCCACATGCCGGAAAACCTGCTGTAAAGATCTGATTCTGTGTGAATATATATTTTCCCTGACATAGGATGTTGGGAAGACGAAGTGATCCCTCCAGGAAAAAGGCTGTTTAATTTTTACCTGTTCAAAGGTGTGCAGGCACTATTTTACCACATCCAAGGCGAGTTTAAGAAAAGAAATAAGTGCCAGACACTTTTAAAACTACAGAAACACTATTGCAAAGACTTTTCTTGTTTAATATGGCAATTCCCAGGTTCAACTGCACATGAAATCCCATCTGATAGACTGATAAGCGACGCTTCAAAAGACAGAGGGGGTAGAAAAACTCAAATGTGTGAAAGAGAGTATCACACTGGTGCTAATGTAAAATTTCTTTTCATCTCTAATTTGAAACTGATGCTTTTAGAGAAAACCCAGTGTGCATCGTCTATACATCTTAAATTGCGTGTTGCAAAGTTAGAAAAAAAAAAGGGGGGAAGGAAAATGTGTTTTCCACTGTGAACTCTGGGGAATGATTAGAGATGTTATTATTCTCCCGGACAGATGCTGTTTGTACGGAGTAGACCATCTCCAGAGCATTGCTAGATGAGAGAAAGAGAGCAAGAAAGAGAGAAACATACAGACAAACAGACCGTTATACCACTGGTAGAAGTACAGTACGAGAACCTGCTCTTTATCTAATGAGCATCCGAGACAGACGGAGACGGAGACCACTCCCTATCTTACTGCTCAGCTGGGAATAACAATGCTGAAGATGGGGAATCGCTAAAAGCTATATAAACATACTGCACAACGAGCAGCTCTCTTTAGCCTCAATATCACAAACAGACCTTTAAAGGGTACATAAAAGAGAAGCGAAGGGAAAAAAACGGTCTGAGGATAAACTAGAGGGAAAGTCGATGTGCAAATGATATTGGTATAAAGGGGAGCAAATCTGAACTATACGGTGGGAGCGTGATCCTCTTTAGTATTTAAGCTACGGGCACGTACTGACTGAATGAGAGCGCCAGTCTCCCATAGGTCTGAGGTGCACAAAAACAAAGCTGACAGCCAAGATCAATCCACAAAACTCCACGCATCTCAGAACCAGCTGTCACTCTAATTGCCTCCCTCCACTGTCATCTTTAGCATCAAATCCATGCTAATGTTGCACCAGGTTATTCTGGATGTGGGTCTGCAAAAGCGTCTTCTTCATGTAATGAGCATTGGATCTCCATGTAGACCCCTTACAGACCCTCAGTATGTGGAGTGAGGTTGTGTACAGTATTCATGTCATTAATGGCATTGTGCCAATCCGGGTTCTTAATGGGCTAAGCAGTGTTTACTTTTCAAAAGACTTCCACATGAATTATTGATGGCTGCGAGCTGATTTGTGCTTGGAATTAGCCTGGAATAATCCATCCGGGCCCACCTTGCTGCCTAGGTGTCATTTCTCTCTCCAGACTAAAACAAGGCTGACTGAAAACTTGCGGAGCTTTGCACAGCAATTTGTTATCCTGATTTCTGCTGAGTGGGAAATGGTTACTGAAAAGGGGCACAAAAAAAAAACTACAGCTCTGAGAAAAGGCTCTGTGAACACAATGGAGAGGGGATCAAAAGGTCTTAGCGGTCCCACTCAACACATACATTTTTAATGGAAACACGAATATGTTACACAAAAGTTTATTGTATTAATCCCTGATTTGAGATTTTAAAGTAGCCTAATAACTTCAGAAGTATTTTCTAATCATTTGCCAATAAATAATCCCCCATCTCATCAGTGCATAAGAAATAAATGGCAAAAATCCCAGACCGCATCATTCTTATCATTCCCTTCCCTTATTACACTCATTCCTGTTGTAACTTAATGTTATTCAATACCGACTCTCCTCTCTCTCTTTTTCCTGCAAGGCCTCACATTCTTCCTCCTCTGGTTTTGACATGGCTGTAAGTTTACCGTGGTTGTCTTTTCTTACCCCAACATTAGACTCCAGTGATGAATGCCTTCGGAGCCTTTCTTTGTCGGGTTTCAAAGTGCAGAGGGACGTTCGAGGAAGGGAATGTGAGGCCTCATTACCTGATGCGGCAAAAACACCACAAAATGTGACACATTTGTCATCCCCAAACCCTTTCCCTCACCTTTCTCTCTATCTTCCCTTCTACTAAAACAAAATCTTTTTACATAAGCCTTAAGTGAAGAGTGTGCTTTTGCTTGCATAGTAAAAAAAAAATGCTGAACAAAACATGCTTTGAATGTGTGAATGGGAAAAAAAAAAAGTTTAGATTGTTGTAAAAAGAAGTCTGAAAAATGCTGAAGAAGAGCAAAAGAAAAGCACGACTTCTACATTTGAGAAATTCTTCCTACTGTGCTCCTGTGAGTGATGCCAATTTGTCCAGACCCCGATTCATTTTCTTGGCCCTTTTCTGTGTCAGAAATCGAATAGGCTTTGCATCTGAAGTTTGGTAATAAACTCTTGGATTAGATCCATCCTACGGACAGAACCAGCCTGAGCAAAGAATAAAGAGACGTTTCCTCAGCAGTCTGTCAGAGGCAACTGGCTTTCTTTCCTGTTTGTGTGTGTGTGTGTGTGTGTGTGTGTGTGTGTTTTTTCCCCTTACTTATTTATTTTTGGCTTGAGAATACCCATCTGCCATTACTGTGGTGACATGCCTTTGAGCAAATGACGAGGTTTGAGAGCATTGCACTGTAGAAGGAAAAAGCCTGCTTAATTAGTGTGACTGTGGAGTCAGGAGATGTGTTGTCTTTATGGGCATTTGAATGAATATTCACATTTTTCTTGCTCAGTAATTTATTGGGGTTGTGAAAAAAAAAAAAAGGAATCCAAACCAGCGAATAAAAGCAAAACTATTTCAAAAGATGATGCAAAATCAAACGTGTCGAATCGTAGCTGATGAATGTGGCTCTCGGCTGCAGCAGAGGGCAGGAAGTGTGAGCAGTTTAATGTTTCACTAGCGTGTATTGAACTAGACACACAATGGTTCTCAGCAGCTTTTTCTCAGGTTTCTCAGGTGTTGGTGCACTAAACAGAGATTGATGTACTCTGTCTTCCACTCCCTGTATGTCCCTCCCTGTCTGTATCCCTCTGTTTCACCCTGCTGAGCTAATCCAAGCTGGCCAAATCCCTCTGCCGAGAAGGCCTACATAGGAGCTGTCCTGCTGCGTGCAATATGCCACCCGCTTCCCTGGCAATGCCAGCCCCGTAGGGCTTTAAGCCCAACTGTGGTGTCTTGTCAGCAAACAGACAAAGATGTATGAATCATCTAAGTGACTCCAAGCAGGTAGCCCTGTGACAATAACATGTTGTTGAATCACGTTATTTGCTCCATGGGAATACCGCAGCTCTGTTCCTGGAAGACGCCACACGGCAACACGAGCATCTCCGGGCTTGCAACCACCGCTCTAATCTTTCAGATACCTGCCACACACCATCAGATACGGAGCTGATGCACCTTTTATACGGAACCGCTGTACCAAAGAGAGGACGGTTATGATAAGCTGCTGTCTATTCTTTACATAGCCAGTTACTCTTGGCCTGTATGGATGGCCTGAAAACTCCATCCACCGGTGCAATCAGTGTTGCACCCTATGGAGCCGACCACAGAATATCAAATTAAGTTCATCTGTCAAGGGAACAAGCTGTTCTCATATCTAATTGGCAGCTGAGGCTTAAGACCAGGGTTTTTTTTTTAAGAGAGTGGTGATCAGTTTACTTCTGTCTCCATTCTTTTTTGTTATACTTGTCTCCTGCTTTTATCTGCTCTCTGTCTTTTCCTGAGAAATGTTTCACTGCCCAGACAGCATTAATGAGTGTAAGATGTGGGTCTGCTGAGGCTCGCTTTGTGTGGTTTTGTCTTTATCTTTATCTCTGGCTAACAGTCAATTGGACATGTTGCAAGGTTTAGCCTGGCAAACACAATGCATTATCAGTCTCTTGTGAGCAATAATGAAGAGCCTTTCACATTGTTGCAGAAAAACGCTACTTTCTGCTTCATGCACAGGTGACACCGCTCATCATTAGGCTCTTTTTTTTCCCACCAATCCTGTCACAGAGATTTCAGATATGCTCATTGAGAGGCTGCTGTGCGTCTGCATTGTCTTCTGTTGACATTTAAATCCCATATATGTGGAACCTCGTTAGCTGGCCCGAGGGAGTAAATACAGGCGATACTATGTCAACAATGACCCTGCGTCATCTTTACATAGATGGATTTAAAGGATAAAAAAAAAAATTGAAGGTCAAAGTAATCATGGTTCTCGCTGCAGTGATGCAGAGAAGAAACAAACCATGCCTGCTTGCACATACTCATCCAGTCATTACTGATAAGAAGAACAAGAGCATCCCCTATTACTGCAGCACACACACAGGAATTTCAGAAGCACGTAAGAAAATGTAGAGTAGGGTGTTGAGAGAGTAATTTAAATACACTGAACTCTGTTAAATCTGCAGTGTTTATCTTGCAGTTTTTTTGAAAGCCTTGCACAGCCAAATTGTAATTTATAAACTCAAAACTGATACTAACTGTGTAGAAGCCTATTAAAGATGGTTGCAAGAGCAGATAGTAATGCCAGTGTATCTTGCACAGACAGATGGCTTGTGCCATTTAATATACTATTAATGTACTGCAGTGACAGAAAAGGGAGGCCGTTAAAATAAGAGGTGGCAGATGGACAACAAGCCTCTACAGCAACTAGTGGCTCTGTGAGGTTGTATTCAGCCAAAATACTACATAAGTGTGCAAAAAGCTTTGAGCTTTTGGCTAACACCAGCATACTCAGTGGCAATGGTAAGATGCTGATGGTTAGCAGTTATGATGTACATCATGTTCATCATCTCACTTTAGTGTGTGATGCTGTATTAAGATAATCACCACTAAACACACGGCTGAGGCTGATGTGATTGTCAAAAGTTATGTAGATTTTTGGTAATTTAAGCAATTACTTGAAGTAGATGCCGGATGGGCATTGAGGCGATCACCAACGACGTCAGGGTTCGACCTCTGACCCTCACTGGATACCTAAAAAAATGTCAAGACATCCAAACAACATTGTTTCTAGACCTTTCCCTGAAAACAAAAATGTCTAACTGCTCGGAGCGCTGTAGGAGAAAGGTCAAGGGGTCACTGATGTGAGTACACTTCATGCAATAAGATTTTTTTAGTGAGTCCAATATATAAAATTATATAGCCATCCCTAGATCGACTAGAATTCTGCTTTAAAATCATCAAGAGGACTGTGTAATAATAAATAATGTTATTAATAAAACACATACTGTCTGACTGCTTTCAACCTTTGATGAAATAGGAAAGCTGGTAGTTCTTCCTGTGTGCAGGATGTTTTTAAAACCATCCCTGCATTTTAAAAAGGAGGTTTTGTTGTCGGGAAAACACACATAGCTGTGTTTCTTTCTCCAACAACACATCAACAACAATGTATTCCAACACTTACACAGAGAGGAGACAGTTGGGAAAAATATGAATCAAAGTAAAACAAAGCAACTCCTGCATCACCATATGACAGATATGTGATCAGCGACGCTCTTCCGATTCACACTTCTATGAGCACAGATGTCTGAAAATAATTACGACTTCAGCTGATAATTTAGTTTCATCACAAGAATATAAAGGAAGTCAGCCAACGTTTCACCACATACATACTTCTATTTGCATTTTTTGCTTTTTTCTCACTCACCAGCTTGTTATTTAATGTTTGAATTAAAATGTCGATTGTGTTTTCAGTGTAGTATCAGTTAGTATCATTTCACACATTTGATTTCACTTAATTTTTTGAAATATATTTAAATGTATTTAGTGTCATCCAGCTATGTAAACACACAGGACTTAAACAATTATTTGAATATAAAAATTTGAAATAGAAATTTGACACAATTCGAAAGGAAAGATTACAAGTTGGTCCACACCTTCAGTCCTCAGTAAAGTACACTGGAAGTTAGTAAGGTTAGAGCTGTTATCTCTCATTAGGTCAAAATAAAAGGTCCAATCCATTTTTAAACATGGTTTTTCAAAAACAATTGAGGTGATGAAAAAATACTTAAACTTTTGAAGCTGATCAGTTCCTCTATATAAACAGATAAAAAATAATAAATTCATTTTTTGCAGCAAACAAAGGGTTAACACTGGAAAATACAAAGTACTTAGATATTGATTACCTTGATTGTAAAACTCAAATTCAGTTTAACTTACCGAAGTGCTGAATTATTTCCCATGTCCTCCTTCTTACTCCAATGGTTTTGCATCTGTACTTGGAAAACTGCATTTAATGTACAACTCACACATGGTAATGTATGTTAAATGCTAAACAGCCTGTAATAGTGCTGTAAGTGCTGAATCAAGTGTGATTGTCTCTAATAGATTCTAGTTAAACCGCAACTGTGCCACCACTTTTGTTCTCCTTACAGACTCCTATCAGTCAGTGATGGAGTGGGCTGTGTTTCTATTGTTTTGCTTTTTCAATTTAATTCTGTAAGATAAAATTGTAGCCAAATATATATTCTACAGAACTGAAAGACCTCTTCAGATACACCTGAAGAACTTCAGAGGTTAGTTTTGTAATTGTAGCGGTTAGATAATGAACGCAACCTCCAGCAACTAAGCACCTCTACAGGATCAAGGAAGCATAAAGAGGTTGTTATTGCAATATTATTGTAATGGACCAAGACAAAGTCTCTCATATTTTATCAGATCTCCCTGTTAATTTAATGATTATTATTGTTTCTCTGAACAAGAGTGTAAACTCATCACACTGTGAAGTGTCAGAGAGGCTTTCTGCAGCTGGATTTATGAGGCTGTTAATAGCAGAGAGGATCCCATGAGGATTACAGCATTGTGATTATCAGTTACCAATTTTGAGACTTTCTACATTATGTGTTAATTAACGATGTGATTATTTGGAGGGCAGAAATAAACCAGTGGTCTTATTTTTTTCCCATTTAGCTTTTCCCTATTAGGACATCCTAACTTATTTAGATGTTATTTCTATGTCTGATCTGTGGTGTCAGACGGAGCCTTGAGCTAATTATTAAAGTAACCACAACCTCATGAGAGGAGGAAAGACAAGTTAAAGGTAAATTATTAATTCTTATTAAAAATTCTCAGCAGCTTCAGGCAAAAAATAAACAGTTCTTAGCAATATTTCCTTTCAAAAGATTCATCAGCTGTTAAAACTGATCAGAAGGCTCAATATGGGGCAGCACTTGCACAAAAAAACACAAACGTCTCAGCAAAACAACACATTTTTTTTAAATGGTACAAAATGTTTTCAGTTGAAGGATATTTTTGCTGATAACATTTGTTTGTGTAATCCGAAAAACTAAAAAGCTCACTGATCTAATAGATGATTTTTCATGGGGGCTGGTCTGTAATTCAACCTCTTCAGTGTGAAAAAAAAAAAAGTCTTTCTTATAAAACAAAAAAGTTTAAAATAGTTTCCTAAAGTATTGTTAAGAAGGCTTTGCAAACCAAGTGATACATGAGAGTCTGGGAGCAGCAGCCGCCGCCGCACATTGGCAGAAATGCACATTCATTTAATTCAAATCCTGTGTCTTCACAATCCTCAACATGGAGCTCAACAGGTACTTTCACTTGAGGGAGAAATTACTGGTGTGCGGACAGAATATGTCTTCAATTTAGCAGTGGAAGGAAGATATTGGAGAGAAATATAATGAGGGAGAGATCTAGAGATTTATAGAGGAGGGGACTGGAGAAATGGAAACAGAGAGAGAGAGAGAGCGAAGTTGTGTAGATGTAAGTTGACAGGTAAATTAGCATGTGTGGCTAATGGGGCAAAAAGTGTCCAAGCCCTTGTAGGCAACCCTTTCACTCTGACAAACAGGCAGCTTGTTGACCCAAACATTGCCTCTGTCACCGCATTTCTCAGCTTAAGCATTTAAACACAGAGACAAACACCCTCCCGCTGACTCACTTACTGACATAGGAACAGCACAAGCACATATCAAGCTGCCATGTGTGTGCACAGGGAGGGAAACCGAAGGAATCAGGGCTAAATCTTTAAATGCTTAAAAAAAGGTTTTGAGACGCTGGCCTTTTGATTGATTTTCTATCATGCTTTTTAGCCGAATTGAGAAGTTGCTAAAAATCATGGATCACAGCGTGCATATTGAACAGAGCGCGAGAGTTGTTTACAATCTGTTCATCAGGGCGAGGGGAAAATCTCTCTCATGCAGCTTATTTTTTTCTCTCCATCTTCCTGCACATAGCGGGAATCAATAGCCAGTTTGCGGTCTGAATCTCTCAGTCATTCTTTTTTTCTTCATTTCGCTGTGTGTACCCTTGATCCCATGTTCAAGTCGTAAATCATGGTCTCTGCAAAGGGGGAGGAGTGCATGTGTGAATGCACACGAGTGTGTGTGTGTACTGTACGCGTCAGCGTAATGAGCACGTGCACATGCATAAATATTTGTCGATCTGCGTAAGAGGGACCACGGTCGGGTATTAGCACGTATCAGTTTGCCTGTCTTCTCGTCGCGGGTGTCTGAATGTTTCATCTAATCATTAAACGCTGACAGGCTTCACAGAGTAGCGCCACTGATCCCCGTCAGAGGAATACAGGGCCTGACTTCATTAGCCCTGTTAGTACTAAGCTGCTTTACCCTTACTCACGCCTGGCTTAACCTGCACAGTGATAAACGCTGCCAGGAGAAAGAAAGATAGGCAGAGGGAAAGAGGGGGTGAGACAAATGGAAAGCAAGGACAAAGGCTTTTAGAGAGAGAGGCAAAAGGTGCCAAAGTCAGGTACAGAGGAGGAGGAAGTGAGAATTGGAGGGGAATGGGAGGGCACGGAGCGTGTGAACCTGCAGTTTTCAGAGGCATGGGAGGGGATGAAGCTCAAAGTGGTGTTTGAACTCGGAGGGATTTACAAATGCAAAAACGAGCAAAACAATCAATTAACTTGTGTTGCAATTAATCAATTACTACGCTGGCACATTGACAGCCAAAGTGCTTAACTGAGATTCCACAATGAGGCTCCTCTCCTGTGCGTCAAGGAATTAGCATTGACCTCTGTGCGCACATATGCACCCGCACTCATGTGCAAGCTCATTCATGCTTGAGCATACGCATCTAAGCACATAAAGATATGCGCACACATCTTTGTTCTCAGCACATTTTCTCGGCTACATTCATCTCGTTATTCCCCTCCTACCAGGACCCCCCTCTCGTCTTAACACTCAGTCTTTTTCTCCTGCCAGCAGAGGTTTTTGGCTGGCTTAAGTACGCCCACAGGCCCCTGAGGGACAGCCCATGACGGATGGCACTGCGTGTTACTCCGATTCGATTCAGCCCATTTGATAAATTTATTGCTGGCATTTTGAAAATGAAATTAGAGGGACGTCTCCTAGAGACTGTTTTTGCAGCACAGGTGCCATAAATACACTTCATTTGGCAGAGGAGAGGGACTAGGAGTGTTAGGGGGTGGAGAGGGGTTGGATAGAGGATGTCATGGTAGGGGGGCAGACAGTGTGGTTGTACCAAAGAACAAGAGAAATAAAGAATAAGGTCACGTTCTAATGAGGTTCTGTATTAATCATGATATTGGTGGGGAGCAACAGTAAAGGTTATTCAGCCACAGCCTGAATACTACCTGGACCTATGTGCTGCCCTTCAGTCTAACACACGTACTGTTATACTGTGGCATTGTTCTCTCTGATTAGAAGTGAGACTCACATCTCTCATGTCCTGTATTATCCTAATTGAGACTTTGAGAAGTGGACACTGCCAGTGTAAACACATGTGCTGCTTTTTTTTTTTCTATCTTTACTGCTCAGGAAACAAACAAAAACAGATGTATACGCACACTTATTTAGCGTACATGCCAGTCTTTTCAGAGATGTGCTCACAAAGTGGTTTATGTCCACTATCGCTGCCTCAAGGCCACACGGCTCCTCAGTAGCGATGGCACTGTCACAGCTGCCTAGCCGTCTATAACTCACAGTGTATGAATGAATACGGTGGGTTATTTTTCTTCGCGGTGCTCTCAATACAGAGGGCCGAGAGACAGTGAACGTTTTTGTTGAAGCTTCTGACTGAAGAGATTTGAATTGGACATATTGAATGGGCGAGAAAAGAGAAACATGCAAACACACAAAAGTCAGAGGCAGACAAGGACATGAAAAAAGAGAGTATTCGTTGGCTGTCAGGGTCGCGTGGCCTTACTTATCTTCTCTTTATTCAGAGTGGAATATGAGTGTTGCGGTGGAGGGGTGATAAACAACAGCCTCTGCCCCCCCCTTCAGCATTCATCAGAGAGTGAGGCTCAGGCAACACACATCACTTACCTTTATGGGCCCATCTGACAACATTGAACACCGCATAGTCATCACATACATTGGCCTCACAACAGTGTGTGTGTGTGTGTGTGTTGGTTAGCGCTTGTTAAGTGCAACCTGTCACACAAATGTACTCTGTCATTGAAGCCAACACTGCATCTGTATCAGCTTCAAAAGATCTGAAGCTCTGTGAGGTTCAAAATGATGTCATGTTTCTAAAAGACACAATCCTGCTGTTAAGGGTTTTACATATACACGCCGTGCACATTATATCAGATCCAGGTGACAATGAAAGTATTGTCACCTGTGTTCTGCTTCGCTCTGGTAAGAGCTCGTACAAAAACAACACCAAAGTTCTTATAAGCGCAGCGGGGATTCAAAAGAAAGTTTCAACAAAATCAGCAGGGAGTTCTCCCGGCTGATTGTCTGCTCCTGCTTCGCAATCACAGAGCGCGACACACCCTCTGTCATTACTGTATCTCCACTATGAAGAGCAGAGGGCCGGGACTGCTCGGCGCACACACCTGCAGGCTGCCACTCAGAACAAAAACCCCCGGAGCTGTTTAGACAGTTTGACTGCGTGGCCCTATTATCTTACAAAATCAAAACAGCCTACAGGTACGTTCCTAAAAACAACACCACCACCACCACTCCCCCCCTCACCTCCTCCCCTAAATCTGCTGTCTCTCCCTGAAGATCCAGTATGCAAAACAATCACCACCACCCCCACTCAACCTCGCATTGACATACACATGAAAGTGTGTAGGAGTCGTAATAGAGCCCGTTATAAGTCTTAACACAGGACTTCCAGAAGAGCGACGTGTGAACACAGACTGTGGGTTGTCATCGCGGGATGGCGGAATAATTTAGTCTTAGGTATCAGTGGGTGTGAGTGATTGACTTTGTAATCAAACAGATTGTTCTGTAACAGAAACACCGGATGACTCGATTTCAAATCAACATCAACACCACCATGAAATGTTTCTCATCTCATTAGCAAAAAAAAAAAGATTTCAGAACACACACACACACACACACACAAAATATGAACGTGGGGAGCAACACACCCACGTGCCACCCATGTGAAAATGCATGGGGGATCCACAGGTGACTGATGGGTTGCCGTCTTACCTTTTTGTGATGACACGGTGGTATCTGTAGATAAAAGAGAGGAGACACACAGAGGAATGTGTTAGGAGCTGACAGGCTGCTGTATACAAGACACATAAAATGCAGGAGATGACAGCCACGGCAGTGATTTGCTGGGAGGGAAACGAGCCACCCAAGAGGATAAACAGATAGGGGGGGCTGTAAACAACCGGGGGGGGGGGCTCTCATCTCAGTCCTGTGAAGAATATCCACTTCATCAAACTCATGCATGCTCAGTTATGCCTGAATATGCAAACACACATAGGGGCACGTAAAGAGAGGGGGCTAAAGTATTAGACAGAAATACACACAGTATGCTCCTTTTTTTTATTTCCACTCCACAAGGAGAGACCAGGTGGAGAGGAAAACAAAAAGCATCAGAGCAAACACATCGAAGAGAGGCCTCAAGTAGAAAGATGAGAGTCTCAAGACCCCCGAAAAACCCTTGATCTCGCGCACAATTTACCCTGAGTGAGCTTTCTAATAAGTAAAAATAATGCCTTTGAGGTGCAGCAGGACAGAGCAAATCAAATCCTTTCTGTAAGCATTTTAGGTTCTTACTCGGAACCCACTAGAGACAATCCATGCCCACGGGGCGTGGATCAAAACAGGCACTGCTTTGAGGGAAGGATGTACCGCCGCATAGAACATTTACCAAAAAAAAAAAAAAAAAATGCCATCTGAAGGGGGCGTGGTGGTGAGGGAGAAAATTTGTGTAAATTTTGC
>JAQNCA010000002.1:18729362-18741583 GCA_029783725.1 Acanthurus tractus | reverse complement strand
GTGACGGAGAAAATTTCTGTAAATTTAGCTCATTGTTCTCATAAAATATTTACCTGGACAGCATTCGTAAGCTCTTAAGGTTTTTATTTTTTATTAAATAGAACTGTGAAACTTGCAAGGAGGCCCTTTTTTTTTTAACAACTTGTTTTTATAACTTTGTACTTTCAGCAGTTGAAGTTCGATAGAACATTTCTTCACTGGCCATGTGCCCAAAAAGCCTTTAAAGGCCACAGACATGGGACGGGAATAATTGAATCCGGGTGGATTTGTGGTGTGCTGGGCTGAGGAAGTGATAATCCAAAGCTCTGCCTAATTGCCAGAATAAAGATGGCGCCCATTGTGGGGGTGGCGTTGGTGTTTATCAAGGCAGTGTGGCGTGGGATTGGACTGAGCATTAGGGCTTTACACACTTTTGTTTTGTGAGGTGTTACAGTGGATTTGAGCAAATATTGGCCCTCTGGTTATTACATGGTCTGATTGTCTGCTATGCGACTGTCCATAAGCTCTGCATGTCTACCCTAATCTGAGAGGAGGCTTCAAATAATTAGTCAGTGAAGCACTCTCACAGCCCAGCACAGTCAGCCTTATCACTAAAAGAAAATCCTTGGTCCATTTCCTTCTCACCCCAAAGGCTTACAAACTCTCACCACTATTAAAACCTCCGTGGTGGCTGCATAGATGATAAAATATTACCAGCCATGTCACAATCACTGGCCCACATCCTGTTCGTTTTGTCCTTCGCTTTGCGAGAGAGAGTACAATGAGTCATGAGCTAAATAATCTAAGCAGGTGATCGTTTTTTTCGCAGATTATGAAGAATAAAAGAAAGAAAAGGACTACTACATGTATCTGTGCGGAATTAAAAGATTTCTGCTTTTTAATATGCATTCATTTCCAACATCTATGTAAAACTAATAACATTACATTATTTGAGGAGGAAGTGTTGAAACCACCTTCGAGGAAAGTTACACACTGTAGTTTTCAAAATCTAAGTATTTAACACCAGTAGACTAACCCGTGTAAAACACATCAAAGGCCTTTGGAGAACTTTGATAGTTTTACACTGTAGTTTCTGCCAGGAACTAAACAAAACTAACATTTTCTTTGTGCTGAACATTTCAATGCAACAGAGACATCAATAGTGGATAAGTTGGACAACAAACATATCTGAGGTCCAAATGTTCATCAACAGAATCTATGCCAGACTGCATTTCAAGTTAACAAACAAAATTAAAAACTACTTTGTAACACTGTTTTAAAACTCAACAGATGTGTCGGTGTAGTGGAAGATGACAGAAATCATAACGAAAGCCAGAACCGCAAGTCTGAGTGAGTCAGACAGCTGCAATGACAGGTAACTGATGGGCATCAGACAGGCTTTTTTTTTAACACCTCTAACGATTTACATGAGCTTAAAACAGGATTTCTGCAAGACATCAGCAAACAACTGCTTTAGCAAAAAAAAAAAAAAGGTCTTATGATATTTAAAAACTCTGCTGTCGAGAATCAGTTTGACATAATTTAAGGAAAACACAGCACAGGTGATACAATGCATGAGTCAATCAGTAGATTAAGCTCTCTGGAAAAGAGCTTGCAAAGACTAGACTAATAAAAAAAAAAAAAAATCAACTCAACCATGATTCACTCCAAATATAACAAGGCATAATTACCACCACACATAGGTACCTGAAATAAACAGCAGGATGCCATACCTCACTGTTCACACTGATATATTAAGCATGGTGGTAATTTAAAGGAAATGTGTTAACAAGCTTCCTACAAACAATGTTTTGATAATGACGGATAATGAACACACACCTGTTTGGAGTTACTAAATTATAAAGAGGAAGCATGTCTTTTCCCTCTGCTTGCTGGGTCGGAGCAGAGACACCATGCTAACACACACAAATAACTCTGCTGTTTTGGGAGGTAAAAAGAAAACCTCTGTCATTGATTGCCGCATTTCTACCAAGCTATTGGCGGCTTATACGGATTTGGAGACTAATTTGCAGTGAATATGTGAGTGGCGTTTTGATGTGGCCATGCACCCACAGCAGCACTCCTGTGGGTTGGGCATTATGTAAAATAGGCCATATGTCAATAAAGGTTTCCCACTGCAAGGTATGTAAGCAAGCCTAAGTTAAGACTGCCCAAAAGCATGCCTGAGGACACTAAAAGCCAGATTTTAAAGAAACATTTACAATATAAACACCTCCTCTCTGTTCTGCCCTACCTTTCAGAGGATGAAGGAAAGAGGTAAAAATAAGAGGTATAGAGAGAAAGACAGGATTTGTTCACCAGTGAAGATGTGTCATATGAGTCAAAGCACTCGGACACAAGTAAAATGAGCTCCTTTATTACTTCTCCTGTTGTTATTGTGTAAACCAATTGAAGAGCGAGAAAATTTGACCAACAGCTCACACAAACTTTCCTTTTTCCGCTTCAAAACACTTCAAACAACAATAGCTAACTACATTCTAGTTAAGGGAAAAATATCATTTTTTGTCACTCTACAACTCAGTCTTTCTTTGTCACAATCATTGATGATACAAAAAGACAAAATGAGCTTCCACTTCCTCCCACTGAACAATACTAACATCAAAATATCCTGAAAACAGACGCTGCCCCCTCGTGCCGGTGATGTCTTTTGAAACTAGAGTCAGTCCTGAGAATTGATACTTGAATATTCATCACTGTGATAAGGATGAACTAAAATGACAAAAAGTATAATTGGGAAAAACCTATGGGGCATACACTTTGATTTTTAGCTTTGCCAGGGTCCCATCTGCTAATGTGGAGAGGGCGGGGCTTATAGCTCATGCTGCAGCCAGCCACCAGGAGGCGATCAAGATGTTTTTGCTTCACTTTGAGGAGCTGTCATGTCATCCGCCTTATGTACAGTCATCGGTCACAGCCCTTTTATTGGACACCCACAGATTCATAGATGAAAAAAGACGTTTTAATCAACTAGATGGTGCAGTTCTTTGCTCGGATGCTCTCACATGATAAATAACACAAAAGTTGTCAAACTTGTGCAAAAAAGTGCTGCGTTGTAAAAGTTGACGAACACTTTGGACCATTGATGATTGTCAGCGTCAGTTTGCTGTCAGCACTTTTGTGAGTTTGGCATATTTTGTCCCATCTGTCACGTAGGACCATCACAACATAAAATATTATATGCAAGGCAAGCGTCAACTTGATTGAGAATGCTTTCTGTCTTACGTGACCAATGAGCTTGTTCTGTCTTCTCTTACTGAATGTCTGAATGAAGAATTGACCCACCTGCACAGGACAAGATTGAAGCCATACACACTGTGTGATGGATTTTACATTAGACTATAATGATAGTGAGAACTAACATCAGCAGTAATGAAAGCAGCTTCAAAAACACAGTCTCTAAGGCGAAAGTGCAAATTTCTTGGATTTTATCCTCCTGCTCCCTTTTCCCTTTTACTTCCCTTTGTCTGTCCTAATTCGCATGTTCTTCCCACAAATACTGTACTTCACTTCTCCAGAGTGTCCATTAATGTGAGGACTACTGGATAATTTTGACACAGAAATGCTGTATGAGCGGCTCTGTCCAAAGGGTAGGTCATGTTGCTAAAAACCATGAAATCTCTGAAATTCTCTGTTTGGGAATTGAGGGAAACAAAGTTCATTTTTTCTGATTGCTGCTTTGCATTTCTAAAGGTTATAGAGTTAGATTTCAGGTCCTCAAATACTCTCGGGTCATTAAATTCATCTCATGAAAGATAAAGTGAACACAGAGCAAAAAAAAAGATCTATAATTAGCGTTATAAATCACACTAAGACTACAGTTTTAGAGGCATTATTGGTTGAAATTAACCCACAGCAGTCAGTGACATCCTGTATGCAGATGGTTGATACACATGAGAAGCAAAGGCCCTCAGGTGAGACTGTAGATGCATGCCGGCTCTCTGGTACTGCAAATTTATTCTGAGTGTATGTGTGTTAAGGAATCATCCCCTGGTTCTTAACATACAATATACAAGCCAGACTGATTGAATTAGACTGCTATTGGAAACCTGTCTTCTATTGACCTCCTGAAGTTGTGGCCTTCCAGCGGTCCGCTGTGGGAATAGTTTTAATTACAGCCAGAAATTGGGTTCGATTTTATCCCCGTCATGAAGTAAAGAATCCTTACAGCTAATCATCGCTTCATCAAGACAAATGTAAACCAGATCATCACTGAAAGGATCTGCACAAGTGGATGAATAAATATATATCATTATTTTGTGAGTATGACTGAATTAATGCATGCACACATACGTATATATATATTCAAATAAGTAGCTGCATGTAAGCCGTGTGTAGCATAAAGTGTGCAGCAAAGTATGCAGACTGCAGTGGAAACAAATGTGGCTGTCTTTAGATGATTAAGTGCTATTGATATATCATCTCTATAATGTAATTAGGATAAATTCCAACACTATAGCTGTTTGTCTCTTTATTACACTAACTGGTGGACAGTGACAGACTCTCAGTGGAAGTTATGAACTAAAGTGGCAACTATGTGATGGATGGTTAGTAAGTTGTGTCCATTGACCAGGATGTTAATTAAACTAGGAAGACTCATTTCAGATAGGCAAAATAAATCATTGGAATTCATACACTGATATGGACAGAGAGTTGATATGTTCTTGCTTAAACACCCTAAACCACATGGTTATTTAATTAGTGATTACAAAGTGAACTTTAGGAAACAAGAGGATGTCACTCAATCAAATCTGCTTCCTGTCGCTAATGTTTTATCTGGATTGTCTTGTCTCAGCTTGTGCTGCTAAAACTCAGAAAACTGCAAAATATCAACAGCGAATTTTTCTTTCAAGAAATCCAATAGACTTGACTGTGTCTGGTTTAATGTAGGAACTATTATCTTTTAAAGAACTGAATGCACTAACTGTATCACAATGCAGACAGAAGCTTCTGCTTTTGGATAAAAGGCTCCTGCAACCGCAGTGAAAAACATCATTGGCATCCTTCTCAGCTAAGCTGTGATGTTAGCTTGCTTAGTTAGTTAAAACTTGCATCTGACAGCAAGAAGACTCATCCTTTTTCTAAGCAATGCTACCGTTTTCAAATGTTTTTTATTCATATATTTCTTTTTTGACACATTTACAGTAAGGTTATCTTAAGCAATCTAGCTCCAATAATTTCGAGAGATGGCAGAAAACTTAAATTATTTCAAAACAATCTAAACAATCTAAACCAAAAAATTGGGAGAAAAAAAGTATTTTTTTATTATGGGGTGAACTGACCCTTAATATTTTGCTTGTTTAACCACATATGAAAGAGGCACTTGAATTTCGGATTTTTTTAAAAAAGGGCCAGTGGACAAAAATACAGACAAAACTGAGCTTTTGCATCTATTTTAACTCATTAACCACAGGCGATGGCACTTTTTTTGTCATTAGGAGTTTGAAATTTTTAATTGCATGTTATTATGGGACACGCTGTTAACAACTAAATACACTGTATAGGAAAATGTGCATTATGCTTTTTTTCACTTTTTACTAAACCACTTCCATACCATGTTTCATTAAAGTAATGTTTTAAAAGCATGTGCCTGCGCTCTTTCCACAGAAGAAAACAAGAAGACAAAACACAATGCTAGGTTTTAATTAGCTGAGTGTAGCGCATGCTCATCTGCAATATACTGCACAGGGAGCGCGGGGAGTGCTGCTTTCGTGCTCATTATGTACTAATGAGTTGTCTATTAATGAAAATGGAAAGCATTTATTTTGTGCGCACAAAGGGTTCAGCTGGATTAATTACTGCACTACAGCAACAAAATGAAAACAGAAAGTGCAGCATCACTCTTGTGTGGCACATTACCCATTAACCAACTGTTATCTGGGCCTGGCGAATGGTGCTGCACGACACAGAGCGGGGACAAAAACTGTTTGCAGAGGCCATTAAAACTTCATGTGAACTGCACTTTTTACACCTACATACTTTCTGTGTGTGCGCACATGTCCACACATAAGACACACATTTTGTCCCCTTATAACTTTTCGTTAGATTACTATGACGTCATTTCACCTATGGGCTTGATTTTCACACATCTTTCCTTATTTCAAAATGAAGCTTGCATGGTAATTGAACTACTGCATGCCCCAGTATTGGCTTCTACCTAAGTCAACAGGAACAATCAAAAGCAGCACACACGTGTATTCATACAAAAACATCTTAAATAATATAGTGCTTAGATTTTTTTTAAATTTAAAAATCCAGTTCTGTCAAGACGTAAAGATAAAAAAATGTGAATATGGCAGATCATGTGTTTACCATGAGGTTTATGCTATTTTCACCTCCATTAAATGATTGATGTTTTTTTTAAAATGCAAGCAGATCTGCCAAGAAAAAAATCCATTGACTTCTTTTCAGTGCAAAGAAGAGTGTTTTTTTCAGAGCTCACTGGAAAATAGCGAACAATCACTGAAAATGATTTTGCCGTTGCTTTTTTGTATCCTTCATTCAGTCCCTTTTTTCAAAATAAAGAAGACTGAACAATGTTCAGGCCTGAAAGGAGACAGTTGGAATTTGTGGCTAAGATGACAAAGAGTTGGAGGAGTTTCCTGATAGAAGCGACAGGCCTTCATTGCCACCATGATAGCTATTGTTGCTAAAGCTGTTGTCATGGCATCAAATAGGAAAAGGGGCAAAAAATTAGCATATCCATCCAGGTGTCATGTTTATGTCACTGCTGACGACTGCAATCATTCCTGACCTGAGAATGAATGCCGACAAAAGCCAAATGTTAGTGGGTGTTTGTGGTTTTTTCATCAGGAGTTAATGGAACAATTGTAACAAAAGGGTGACACAGAATCGGAGGGCGGCTGCAGAAAAGGCTGAGCTGAACCACACTGTACAGAAAATTGATACAGCAGCAAAAGTAGCACCCCCATGATGGTGATAATATAGTTTTATTGTGTTTGATTTTCTTTTCAAATGGTGATCGGAATGATTCTGATAGCCTGTTAATAGCTTGATCTCCCATTGGGTTCTCCTTGGAGAGGTCAGGGGTACAGGGAGAGTGTGGGCTCTGGCAGCCTCAGCAGATGGTTCTTGATCAGATATTAGAGTCTGGGCAGCGAGGTCGTCTGGCCACGAGAATCCTGTCCCGCCTGGGGAATAAAAAACCTGGCTGGACCTCCAGCTCCAGCTCTGGTTCCAGCGCCAGACGAATAGCTCTGAGTCCCAGCCAGACTGCAGGGACATTGGAGCGGTGACAGACTGCTGTCCTTAAGCTTTTTGACAATTTGGGCAAAGCAAACTCGGAAACATGCTTTCTGCTGTAGTTCATTTTCCCCTACAGGGATTTGTTTCACCCTATTTGGGCTGTACATGATTTGATGACAAATGGTTATGCAACCGCTACCGCTGTTTGTTCTCTCTTGTAAAAATAATCACACTGATAGCCAAAATCCTTCTTAGCTGGATTTGAAGAACAGTTATCCTTTCATTTCAAACACTCACCATCCCTATTGTGGCCATGTCTGGAGAAAATATAAATAACAGGAATGCATTTTTAAATATCTGTGATTTGAAGCATCAATTGTGTTGTATTAAATGATGGGAGACAGACTAACAGCGAGGCTCACGTCTTTGTTATTGAAATTGAATATTAATCTGAAAATGTCACCGTGTGGAAGTCTTTTGTTAAAAAAAAAAGTCCGATAAGATAAATCCTACTTAGACAACTCTGAATCATCTATTGGCATTCCTGTCTTCCATTTTTCTGCCTCATCTTTCTGTCCCGTCCCGTCCTGTCCCCCCCCCGCCATTGACAAAGCCACAGAGAAAGCGGGGTGAATAAACACGACAATCTGAGCTTTATTTATCCTTTCCCCTGCGACAGTGGCACTCTAAAATGGCAAGGCTTCGGATATGACCTTCAGTTAGAGTGGTTCTCCATCAGTCATGACTGCCACCCACAGATCAGACAGAGGATGAGAAGTGGCATCTACTATCCTTTTTTAACCTCCCCCACAGCTGTCCAGAGAGATTTTGTCCCTTTTTTTTTTTTTTTTTTACTCTCCTGACCCTCATTTTTACACCCTTCCTCTCTTTATACTACCCTTGACCTATCTTTGTTTGGCACCTATTTTCTTGATACCTTTCTTTACATCACCTCTTCCCTGGTGTTCTGCAAGAGGTACATATTTAC
The DNA here is from genome assembly GCA_029783725.1 of Acanthurus tractus. Classification (NCBI taxonomy): domain Eukaryota; kingdom Metazoa; phylum Chordata; class Actinopteri; order Acanthuriformes; family Acanthuridae; genus Acanthurus; species Acanthurus tractus. The sequence goes on along the minus strand of JAQNCA010000002.1, from coordinate 18,733,392 downwards.
AGGTAACTCAAAGCACTTAGCTAAAAGTGCTGGATTATTGAGGTAAAATAAAAGATTCATGTTTAGCACCTGCTACATTTCTATTTAAACAATATATGTTGGAGGGAGAAAGTAGAAGAGCAGGCAAAGGAGGAGGGGAAGTTGATGATTAGAATAAGAAGAAAAAGAAAAAATAAAGAAAACATTTTATACAAGAAGTGACTATGATGTCCTCACTCGTCTGCTATAGTCAAATCCTGCCAGTGAGGGTCACTTTTCTAATGTATGATTATGTTACACTAGAAAACACTACCTTATTATTTACCATGATTTGCATCATTTGATCCTCTTTATCTCAGTGAATCAGCCATGATGTGCAGCTAAGCTTCAGCTACCTTGATCACAGTATTCTAAAAGACACAATAGTTAGGAGTGCTCATTAAACATAATGTAGGAATAAAATCCTGTGTTAATACTCTCGAATCAACTCAGCCGCCTAAACTCTCATCCTGCCAATAGATTTCATAAATCTGACGGCCTGTCTTCCATCAAAGATATTGTTTGTTTGAAAAACAGTGATGAAGAGTGTCCACTCTACTTAATAACAGATATTTTTGCAGGGGACACTCTCCTACCACACTCTTTAATATCCTGGAGTAAATAAAATATTGACATGCGCTTCATAGTCCGCACAAAAACATACAAAGACAAAATTACACACACGCAAACAGAAACTGACAGAAATCTTCGATATCAAAACAAAGACGGCAGCAACAACAAAATATTTTCATTTGCTTTTGTTACTCTACCAGATTAGCCTTGTTCTTTTTATAAGCTTGCTGTTCAACGTTTCATCAGAAATGTGAGGTCTTTTAAAACATTTTGTCTTCTACTCTTCATGTTTTTTGTCATAACAAAACTACTTGTATGTCATTTTATTTTGGATGAAAGGAAAAAGTGGAGGCTACTGAAGCAGTGCACTCGAAGATGCTCTTAAGTTGGTTAAGCAGTACCTGAGCTGGAGTGGATGGCTGAAAGAGGAGATGGGGGCATTATGTTAATGTCAAACAAAGATGACTGAGCTACGCAAAGGTTTAACAGTCGTATCACATCATTTCAGTATCTTGTAATCTACATTTTCAGTCCTGCCGCAATAAATTATGCCACCAAATAATATCCAATGCAATAATCTGCGTGTGATGCATATGTATCACAAAATATCTTTCCGAAAAATGCTTTAGTGAATTGCTGCATTTTTAATATTTCTTTATTGCTTACTATTTCACACTCTTACACACACACACACACACATATATACACAGAAATATTGATGACAAATGTTCTTATTTTCACCCTCAGTGCCTTCTCTGTAAAATCTTAATAATAAAGACTAGAAGCATGAGACAAATAATTACATAGGCCTCAGGCTAGACTGTGCATCTCCATCCTATTCATTCAGCCAGAACACATAGTGTATAGCTGCGGGACATCATAAGCTTATCCTTTGTATGGAACATTTTTTTTTAAAATACATTATATATATAATGCAAATGTAAAACACAATAGTTTCCCGTTCTTGTTTTTGTGAAAGTGACAAAAAACAAAATAATTAAACCGCATGTTGGTGAGGTGTTATGGTCAATGTTCCCGTCTGACTGCCAGAACAACAGGCTGTAAGAACATGTGTAAACATCCAGAGACAGTCACTGTGGATGCATATTAAAGAGAAGAAACAGTCAGTTAAAACAGCCCTTTTTTGGTGGTATACACTGACCACCCAAATTAAGATGAGCATACAAACCTCTGTCTTTTCATTTCTGACGTTGGATCACATGTATGTTGCAGTGTGTATTTGTTTTGCTGCTTTGATTCAGCCACTTTTTTTCTCTCTGTCGCATACAGAAACTTGAAACACTAAGCAGCTTGTCCTTACACTCAAGGTCTTTCCAGTGCTAAGGCAACAATTTATTTAAATATTCATTTATGTGTCTTTTTTTCTGTTTGTTTTTTTTTTCCCCCTGTGATGTTGGAGGGGCTAATCTTGTGGAAATGTGTGCCCCAGACTACCACCCACCTACATGTGTGTGACAAGGCTGAGTCATGCCTCCTGGAGCTGCATGTAATTCACAAGCCATTGGATGCAATTCAGATGCAGTTAAGTGAAGTGGCAAGTCACATCAGACTCGTTACTTGTGAGATTTGGTGGGTCAGGGCTCAATCATGCACACTGGAAAAATTGCTTCTCATGAATGTTGTGTTGAAACTTTCATAAAGCTCCCACATCAAACGGCCCCTCACAGGAATGACCACCACTAATAAATCCTCAGTCCATTTAGTGTTTGTACCCTTAGCTTGTTCGGCATCCAGCAAGACATTTCCACGAACTATTGTCCATCAAAACATGACACAAAGCATAGTTAATACTTTTAGCCAGCATTTTGACAGGGGCTCTGGACACCACTTGTGGATGCACTGTAGCAGAGCATGAAAAGACATTCAGTAGCCTCAGGGCCGGCGAGAGAGCGACAGTGTCTGCTACCTGAATGTGTATTTCAGAGCTAAGGACAGTTTTGCGGGCTTGAGGAGGATGAGGAGGTTGTAAGAAGGTGATGTCTACTCTGAGTGCTGCAGTCCATTGAATCCATCTTTGGTTCAGCGTAGCATTTAACATGATAATGGTCTTATCACTGTATCATTAGCCGGTATCCAATAAGGTTTGGAAAATGTGGTGCATTAGTTGCACATAAAGAAATTTTTGCAGAATGGGTTTATGACGGGTTTAAATTGACAGTGCCTTATTTTATACTGTGCTCAAATGTAATTTGCCCGCCTCTTTTGTTGCAAAGCATTGCTGTCCTTCATGAAAGCTGGCCATTTCATTTAATTATTATAAGATCATGATCAAAGCATATAAACTGAAGGGTTTAGAACCAGGACCTTGATTATTTGTATTTAACAGTTTGTGTATTATGAGATATTGCAGTGTGCATACATAATCCACCATGCGCATCCTCTGATGTTACATATAATTTTCTTTTTACCAAGGATACTGAGCAGTTTTGGCACAAACTTAATAAATACTGATTAAAAAAAAAAAAAAAAGTTTCTAATCTAATTTTCAGGTTGCATCTTGAGTGTGCTCATTTCAGCAAACATTGGAGTACTTAGCATTGAAAGGACTCAGATGGGGATCAGGTATATAAAAATTCAAAAAGTAATTATGTTTACGGTCAAACTACAAATGACCTTACTGGATCATAAAACATACAAAAAAAAGCAATTACTAAACTTTTCTTCATATGCTATCTCTGTGGCATTATTGTGTGAATGTTATTTTTTCGTTTTGCAGATGCACGTCTGATCTGGGTGTACGTCTAGGAGTCTCTGCAACACCCTGATGTGGAAGAATAAATCCGGCTTTGGACCTGGACACACCTAGGGCCCATCATCTTATCAGTGAAGCCTTAAATGGTCCAGCATGTAGAAAGAATGTTTAGCCAGTTGGAAAGAAAAAAGCCAAGCAGACAACAGCTCAACAAGAGCAGATCAAGTCCTGCTGAACCTCAGATGCATTTGTGATCCTGGAAAACCGATGTACCTCCTGTTGTTTTTTGTTTTTTTCGTTTGGCAATCAAATGTCTCTGTCTCTTATTCTTTCTATCCATCTTCACTCAGGTACAAAACCAGTATGCAAGGTTGAAGAGGGTAAAGCCATCCTAGCACAGCTGTTCTCTGAAGACTATCTGCTCTCTCTGCTGTCCTCTGCAGGGAAAACTGGAGCACTCCCATGGTGACAAGGATTGAGGGAGAAGGATTAGACTGAGATGGCTAATAGCGATAACACACTTTGAGGACAACAAAAAGACAGGAAGTTAAGACAACCAAGACATATTTGCCAAGTGGAATGAATCGTAAGATAAATACAGAGCTGAAGATGAAAGAAGTGAAGTGGGGGGGGGAAATGAGGGGATGCAGGGCCAGCCGGGGGATCGGCACACTCTGTCACACTGTCACACCCAACAGGCACCACTGTCAATCTCACACACACACA
>JAQNCA010000002.1:18693901-18728864 GCA_029783725.1 Acanthurus tractus | reverse complement strand
ACACACACACACACACACACACACACACACACACACACACACACACACACACACACACACACACACACACACGCACAGCACCATGAGGAACAGTACACCCTCACAAAAACACACAGAGAGACAAACTAACAAATGTTTCTGCATCCAAAAATGCATAAACATTTTGGTTTGGATACTTTTAACACTAAAAAAAACATTTCTGAATCCAAGTTAAAAGGTAAAATGAGGATATACATTGAGTTGCTCATATCATCTATTGGAGATCTCTCTTTCATGAATTACTGAAGGTCAAGGGACCTTCAGCACAGGAGAGAGGTGAAAACATGTATTGCATCTTTTGGTATGATCTCAGCTTGTCTTGGAGGAGACAGAGTGATAAAAGTGGTCATTATCTTAGTTTGCCTTGAGCTTTTTTTCACGTTCCTTTCTCACTGAACCTTGCTCTTGCATTTTATTATTATTTTATTAACACCAGCTTTTTTAAATTTATATCTGTTTATAATAAGAGAAACATGCAGCCATAAAAGATGAAACTGTGGGATTGTATCTTAGTATGACAAAGTGTGATGCACGAGAGAATAGTGACGGTGGGGTAGAAAAAAAATCATGTGATATCTATGAAACATCTGCTGCTATGAACAACATATGGAAAGCTAACGTACGCTGTTAAATAAACACAAACCTCTTCTAATATACCTCTGTTACCTTTAGGTTTTCATCCCCCTCAAGTCCAATAACTATTGACAAACAACAGTGACACCTGCACACTTCATAAAATTATATTCACTGCATCAACGCCAAAACACACTTGAAAAATCTGCCCCCATGGAGTCTTCTGGAAACTCATTTTATTCACAGCATTAAACCTGTTATCACATGCACATATTAAACCATGCCAGCTTGTCCACAAGTACAGAGGCAAAGCTTTTAAGCAAATGGCAGTTGTGTAAACTAAAATGGCAATGTTGAAAGTCAATTCAATAATAGCTGAAAGCCATTACAACATTGTCATTAACAAGGTTGCTGGAAATGCAATTAGCCCCCTCACACAGCTCACGGCAGCAAGCAGGGAGATGTTTCAATACAGAGAAAAAGACCAGAGAAAAATGACAGAGGGGTCTGAAAGAAGGATGCACTCCCAGGAAATACAGAGAGACGAGATAACGGAGAAACAGAACAAATTTTTAGGGGAGATACAAGAAGCCCAAGTTAATAACTGAGATGTGACAGAAAGGAGAGAGACCTATAATTGCAACCGGTTTTCTCAATATTGAACTATTTGTTTTATTCGGATGTGGTGCTGAAGCCGAATCACTCTGTCCCCAATATCTCAGCACAGAAACACAACAAACTCTTTGATCAGTCCCAGTAACAGGAGCAATAATCAATTGTAAACAAACTGACCAAAAAAAAAAAAAAGAAAAGAAAAGAAAAATAGGAGCAGCTAAGGGTTTTCAAGTGCCACTGAAGTATCTAAAGTAATATAGGAGGACAGACAGAGACAAACTTTCACTGAAGCAGAACTTCTCTTGTTGTGTAAATAATTTAGTCCCTTTTCTCATTTAAAAATCCAATGCTGTGAGACTGCGTTTGTTGATAGTGAAGGAGGACGAGGTCGCAGCTAAATGAATGATAGGCATCACTGTCACACAGCAGACTTCTAGCAGGTCTCTTTGGAGATAAGGACCAGCTGTCTATCCCCAATACGCTGCCATCAAGGACAACACTCTGCTTATTATTATGGAAAAGCCACCGCTCCTCAAAACTAATTATGAATCACAAATTCTTGCAGTAATGTAATAAGAAAAGACTTTCTTTGAGTTGTTTAGAAGAAAAAACTTCCCCTTTCTGTTCCCTTCAGACAACAAAACATCCAGTTTTACAACATCACTAACGAGGGGGATCTCATGGATGTAGTTATAAACACTTGAACAAAATTTGGCTCAATTTTAACACTATTTCTAGTTAAATTTATCAAGGGAGTTCAGCGCAGCTTTTATCAGTGTGGCTGCTTTTTCTCGTCATTATCTGTAAACAAAGTAAAGCTTCCTAAAATGGCACTTCTTCATAAGGAGCGTTTATGGTGTATAGGATTTGGCGCCATGTTGTTCTTGTATGATGGAAGGGGGGGGGTTCGCCGCCCATGATATCCCAGCGCAGCACTAAGGCAGCAGACGGGAGGGTAATGAGGAGGCAAATATGATTAAAACCATCTCCTCAGGCTGCCTTGGACCTGCCATTAAAACAGCGGACACTCCTCATGCCTAATCCATCACACTGCTTAGCTCCCACTGAGAGGAGGAGGAGAGACGACTGTTTGTTACAACACCCTCAAACCTCCAATCTCTCCTCTCTGAAACATAACTAACACTCCGGGGGGGCTCGCTCTTTATTAAAGATCTGCCACTGAAGAGGTGAGGAGTGTGCCGGTGCAGAGTTAATGACATTCAGGGCTTAAATGTCTATATGGGGAGTGAGAGCCTCACAAGACTTGCTATAGAGCCAACTATCGAAAAATCACACACACAGAGACACAATGACGAAGCAAAACACTAGATTCAAGACTGAATTTCGTAAGAATGATGGTAACGCAGTAGTTGGCATCTCCAGCCACAGAAGTGAAGTCAAAAATAACATGAGTTTACTTTTTTTTTTGATGGGGAAATAAAGCAAGAAACGTTTGCCCAATGATGAGGAGATTCTCTGCCAAAACACCCAAAGTGAGAAACAGAACGTCTGCCAGAAACAACAAATTACACAGAAAATTAGCATGAGATAACAAAGCAAGATCATCTCATCGGCTCCTCAATAGACTGAATCCACTGCCAGATAAAAACACGCAAACATCAGCACATTGTGTTACTTCAATCGACTCACCTGCCCCTCTATTATAAACACTCAAACAAAGCTGATATGCAGAAAGACACATGCACTTACATCTACGATAATCTATTTTTCTCGAGGAAATGTAGAGAAAAACGCTGTCGTAAATGTGGTTAATCTCATCTGCTCTTGTCTACGGCCCTTTTTTTAAACGCATCCTCCACACACAAGCAACTCCTGCAGGCAGATATTGAAACACCCCCACATAATCCCCCGAAGACACAAGAATCATGGAGAATCCACAGGCGACTCTCTGTTGAGCAGAACATGTTGGATTGTCGTGCAAAAGCCTGTAGGATAATTATCAGCAGGAAGCATAGCCTGTGGAGAGATAAAGCATTTTGTGCCCCAGGCCCTTTAAATGAGCCCCGCAGACCAGCTGAAAGATGCTGATGCCTCGCTTTGTTGAGAAATAGAGAGGCAGTTCCATTAAACGAAAGAAGAAAAAAAAAAGGACTCCAGGTTTTCGTGATTTGAGTGGAACATAAAGGTGTTGCAGTGCTGCGATACTATGGCAGCAAACAACGGTGGTCTTTACCAATAATGCCAGACCTGGGTGAGTGACAAACACCTAAAGAAAAAGTATACAGAGATCAGCCGATTAACTGTTTTCTGCATTCATAAGAGACGCCTTTGACGTGTTCTTTCTTTGAATGGCGCCCACTGATGGGTTATTAATACCCACCGACTGTAGATTTCATACAAGTACTGAGAGCATTCGTAGCTGAACATTTAGCACAGCACTTCCAGAGCAAATACTGTAAATTGGTCAGAATACAAAAACAGCTCATCTCTTTACATTCTGCTGTGGTGTTTTGTGCCAAGAGATGTAATATTATATGAATGTTCAGGGTCAAAACGCTCAAGTCAAACACTTCTGATTAATGAGGAGACACATATGGCAAGACATAATATACTTCTAATAATTTGAGGTCACTAGATATGTATTTTGATTTTAAATGTTTAAATGTGCTTTCGCTGTACTTCATTCAGTTCATTCAGTGTGCTGGTGATGAGGCACAAAAGCACTGTTACTTCTTTTTATTTTGGTTGTTTGTTTTTCAGCTTATGACAGGCCTGCCTGTGTCTATGAAGCATGGAAAGGTGCTGTCTTGTTAGTGAATCCTTACAAAACAAATCCAAAAAAAAAAAAAAAAAAAAAATCAACATATGGTCTCTTTTTTCTTTGCTAAGTGCTGATGCAAGTGAACAAATGAATGAATGCTGACAGTCCCGTCTCCACGCATCACTCTGTGACCAGATTTGTTGTCTGTCCTTTCTGCTTCTTTTGCCTAAATTAACGTGACGTTAGTTCTTCTGCCAGAAATTCTGTTTTGCAGTCAAAGCGACTAATATTCTCCTTTATCACTGACGGTGTTTGTGGAACAAAAGTTTATATCATTTGTTAAATCTGGCGTCAGGGAGCACATTCAAAAATCTGGTGGTAAATCAGAGCCAGCTGTCTGTCTCCACACTGAGATGAACAATATCCTTGTTTGAAGAGCATATCTAATCTAATTGAGCATAAATGCTGACTCAGTGGGACTCAAACCCTAACACATTCTTGGACAACTCATAAATTACTTGAGGAAAAAACAAGAGTACGGATGTGCGAAGTCCACTGCCAACACTCAGTGAGTCCAAGAAATTGGAAATCTGAGCCTTTACCCCTGAGAGAGAGCGCAAGCCATGCTGAGTCCTGAAGCATGCAATCCCTGCTGTTCAGAGAGAGTTTTAGCAGTTTATTTTAGGTGAATGACTGACGTCACACTTGGAGTGGGGGGGTGCGGAGGCTGTGACTCATTAGCCACCAGGAGTCTAACATGTTGGGAAAGATTTCTGAGTTCAGGTTGATTCGAACATGCCACAAGGAAGACGCTCAAGGCGAGACCTTTTGAAAACAAAATGAGACTGAGAAAACAGAATCTGTCTCACACACCACCACAAACTGTGTACACACAACTTTTAAAATGAACCTCCACATCAAAGAGTCAGCTGGCTCGCTGCACCGACTGGATGTTTTTCTAAGGGAATGTCCAGAGAGAGTTTGCCGGGTCAAAGTGAGCTGGTTGCACAAAGTATCAGACTTTGACCAGGCGGTGAGTTAACAACCAACACAACACCGACAGGACGGGCTGCGTTAGCCCAGGGAAGTTAGGCCACTTCATCATGTATAATGCAAAACACAGTGAACGCTTGATAACCCTAAATTTAAGATTTCAAACTGAAAAGATTTAATAACTGAGAAGTTAGAAGATACGAGAAGCAGTTGAGCCCAAGGTTTTTCTTGCATGTTAAACATTCAAATGAAGCAAAACTTTAGTATCTAAACTTTATTTTCTTACCTGTACAAGGTGATGGTATATCAATTTAACGTTGAAATTAACATCACTGTCTTGTTTTTTCCTTGACAAAACCAAACACGTCACACACAGGGTTAACTCTACCTGCCAGAATATTTATTTATATATTGACTGTTGCAAACATTTTGCTTTTCCATCAAAACATCTTTCACCTTCCTCCCAAAGTTTTAAGTCATTTGGCTGTCCCGCAGGAATCAACCTTATCTGGAGTTTGATCAAAAGCCAATCATTTAGAGTGAGAGCGCCTGACCTGTGCAGAGGCATGGTTTTTGTCGCTGTCATTGCTTATGAAAAATATTGCAGTTATGGCACCGCACAGTCCAGTCCATCAGCAAATAGCAGAAGGTGAGAGAAGCAGTAATCTGAGTGCCATCTTTTGCTTTAACAGGCATTAAACAATCAAAAAAAGATGGTGGTGCTGATGGACAAAATCACTGGAAATGGGATGTTTTTTTTTTACAGACTGAACTAGAAAGTTCACTTTCCCAAGTTTGGATTCATGTGTCTTGTTCTGTGTTTGATGGGGTTAGCTGAGGACTTGGGAAGATGTTTTACAGCTTCTGCTGGAACCAGAGCCATATGTCTCATCCTTCCTACATGTCAGGGGTTCATAATTTAATTTTTACTGCCTGATGATGACAAGCCAAGTGTGTCACCTTTGTCGGAGTGGTTCTTATGCAAACACCGGGCCAAGTTTCCCCATTGAAAATATGCAGTGGTTTGAGCATGTGTGCTGCATTAGGGCTCTTCCAGGGGGAAGTCAGCTTAGCAGAGACACAGAGCGAGATGAGAGCCAGATTAGTACAAGACCTTAATGTTTCATGACACCCAAGGATGCTTTCATCTCCTCTGCACTGACTCACACAAAAAAATATAAACACTCGCACATGGAAGCATATGTGCTCCTACAAACACACACGCACACACTTCGGCTGCCAGTTACAATTTAATCATTTCATTCAAGCATCGCGTTGCTTGTCCAATGAAGCATATCTCCCCATCTCTTTTTCTATTTCCTTTCTTCACTTGGAAGAAATTTCAATTTTATGTGTGTGCTCACCTCTAGTCTGTCTACTTTGGGGCAGCACTGTCTGTACTTCCTGATTCTGTTTCCATAGTGACCGCGACAGAACATTTCCTCTGCAGTGATGGATTCTAAACTAACGTAGCAGCCATGATGACACGCGGATCAACTCTGCTGACAGCAGTGATAACTTTCTCCCCCTGAGCCTCAAACTCCCTCTCCATGCCCGCCGCCATTTTCTCATTTCACCCATTCAGTCATTTACATGTGAACGTTTCTTCCCCCTGATGGATATTCATCTTTATACTGAACTGCACCGCATGTCAGCCAGTGGTAAAATATCTAGTTACAGGCGAGGGTATAATCATCAGGATTTCTGGTGTGCCATCGAAACTGCAGGTGAAAGGAAAAAATGGAGTTTACTCGTGAGTCAAATATGGCAACATGCACAGCAATAAGTAATTCTAATCTGCAGTTTTTGCAAGGAAAGCGATAAATCCCAAGAAGGATTTCTCACCTGTTCTCTTGCCATGGATTTACAGTTCAATACAGTGAATGCTAGAAGACATATTGACATCTACATGCAGCACCTTTCTTCACCTATACCAACAGACCCCTGGATGACCTATATACTGTTTGTTTCCAGACTAATGAATACGCCATTATTAATTATTTCTTGAGAGAGGGGCGAATAGGTGCAGCGCAACTGCATGCTGCGGGGCACTAATGGGAAGACTCCACTCCACTTCCATGTGTCTCCCCCTTTTGAAGTGGTAATGGGCTTAAGGTGCGTGTAATTTCCTGGCGATAGCGGATGTGGTGGAGGGCCACACCTGGGCGCGCAGGATAAGGAAGTAGGACTCACGGCTCTCCCAGAGGGCCCTGCTCACCATCCCTGCTATCGTGTGGCTGATAAAGGAGCATGTGTGGCGCTGAAGTAGGATGCTGATAATACTAGCAGAAGGAGTGTCCTTTAAACCATGACAAGATGAGCTGCCCGAATACTCAAACTGGGATATGTTGAGTTAACAGTCGTCAGGTTCATTAGAGCAACCAGTGACTGGAGCTGAATGGAGGAATAAACTATGTGTGACAACAGGGGAAGTTTAAAAGCATGTTGTGTAAAGTGAACTTATAAATATTTTTCAATGCATGGAGCATGGAAATGATACTTAAGATAGCACACACTGCAAAGTAAACCTGTGGTTCATAACCCTGATAGTCTATCTTGTGTCTGTTTTTCAGTAACTTCTTGATGTAAGGTGTATCAGGACAAAAACGCTACACCGTCCACGGTAGAAATTCCAGTTTGCACCACAGGGTGTGCAGTGAAATTTTAGGGGTATGTAGGTGGCTTGGAGGATGGATGGCAGCCGCTGTGTCCTCTAAAGTCTCCTGGTGGACGCCAGACCTGAGTTCACCTTCATCTATCAGCAGCATCGCTGCGACCACTATAACTCATCTTCACCTACACAACAAGATATGGAGGGTGAATGTGGAGGTGGAGAGAGGGAATGGAGAGTGGAAAAAATAAAAGGAGAGATAGTGGCGAAGAGTCTCATCAGCGCTCTCGCCTGAATGCTATTAATGTTGTTTTTTTTATCCGGGAACTATGTGTGCCCATTTTACTCAATGTGTCTAACTGAGACAATTTAAAAGGGAAGAAAAAACATAACAGAGACACACAACAAGCACAGGGACATACACACAAAATGTTAGCATTAAACACAAGCGCACACACACAGACGGTGTGTGTCAGAGGCTGGCTCTATTGGATTACCTGGGGACACACTGTCTGTCTTTATTGCAAAGGTCCTTGTCGATTAAAGTTGCTTATAAATTGATTATGCCTCAAGGCCACCTGCTGGGCGCCGTCTGGAAACAATCAGGCTCAATAGCAAATCAATGTTGCATAAACTGGTTATCATAGCCCATACTGACCTTAACAAGGTATATGAGATCAAGACCAGAGCCCGAGATCTGGCCAACCCAGAAAAAAGGCCGGGTTAATCATGAGTGACCCATCCATTTGAATCAACACTTAAATGAAACAAATAAAAGGCACCTTTAGGGTTTGCCTACGATGACAATTTGACATTTTACTACAGATGTTTGCTATTTTTGATGGAGGACAGTTGATATTGTATTGATGTGTATGTGTGTGTGTGCGCGTGCGCGTGTGTCTGTGTGTGTGTGAGTGAGTTTGAGAGTGTGTCCTAGCAGGTGTTTCCCATCTCATGAGGAGTGCTCTACATACAGTCACCTTGGGCTGTGTTTGTCCTGGTACTGAACACAGAACCTTGGGACAAGCTGACCGGCTAACTGGGGATTCCTGCTCATTTCTGTATAAAAAAGTGGTGAGGAAAGAAAGACAGACAAAGTGAGAAAAGAACAGGGAGAGACAGCTAGAGAAGGAGGCACAGACTGGCAGAGAAGCAGAATCAAAGGACAAGATTGAAAGAGAAGATGATTTAAAAGAAAGAGAGAGGGTGATGTGGCTGCAGAAAGAGGCCAAACTGACCAAACACTGTATCTCCAGGTTGATGGACAGATGTAGGGGGTGTTATATCTTTAACAATGCTCAGTATTTTGTTGTAGTGTGCCATGTTTGTGCCCATTTTTGATTGAAAGCACGATAGCGGTGATAAATTACCAATCTGTGGGGACAAAAAGCGAAGGGAACAAAATAAAATAAAGTGGAGAGCAGAGTGGACAAAGGGATTGAAGGGTCTCTGTCCCTGTCTCCAACTTTCACCCTCCTCAGCAGATACTGTCAGATAAGAGCAGGGAGTAGCGCTGTGAATGAGAGAGGTTAGTGGAGCGGAAAGATGAAGAGGGGAAGTGAGGAGAGAGAGGGAACGCGCTGTGTAAAAAAAAAAAAACGTCCACCGTAACAACTCATTTAGTCTCACATACATTTTTAAATCTGTCGTAAATCCTATTTTAATTAAGAGGAGCGAAACATTCCTGCCAAATGGGCTGTGATAATTCCACCTGTTTTCAATGCTGTTTCACTTGATTTCAGATTTTTCTCCTACAAAACAAGTGTAAATATCCCAAGGCAAATACCATCGAATCAAAAACAAATTAAAACACCTGATTAAAAAAAAATACAAATCTCAAAATAAGAAGGGTTTCTATTTACACTAGGCAAAATCATCCTTGTGAATTTCTAATCTTTTCGAAGAAAAAAAATTTAATTGAACATTTCTTGCAGTGTTGCATGAGTGCATTAAGCATTGCAATCAAAATAAATGTAGCAAAAAGAGAGGGTGATAGATTCAGACACGTGGGTTCAAAAGAACCAGGAAAAAAGAGCAGAGCATAGCGGAGCAGAGGGGAATTGGTGGGGAAGAGAAGGGGGTCAGTTTCCCGCAGTGTGGGGATTAGGGGCACGACACCAATCCAAACAAAGCTAAAGACTAGAAAAGGGAGTTAATGGAGCAGAGACAGAGGGGCGAGTTGGTGTTACCAAGTCATACACACACATCTGCCACTTGGAGTGACACACAGTACTCCCTTTGGTTCATGAAAATGAGTAAAAGAAAAGGGGAGAAATAGAGGAGGAAGGTTAAAAGAAAGGGTTGAGCGTGAAAGGAAAGAGGAAAAATAGAAATTAATAAAAGAAATTTGACATTTTAAGATGCAGTAAGATAGAAAGGGGCTGATCGAGGGTGAGCATACACATAAAGCACACTGGTAGCATGTCTGTCTCCTCATAAAGTGCATTCCCTTCTGTCCTCAGCATGTGATTGGTTCTTTGAAGCTGTGATGATGAGTGATGAAACGATAAGGTTCGGCCCCTCTCTCATAGAGAAACGTGTCTCTGAAGATGCAGCGATACGGCAGTTGTCCAAAGAGGGAGCAGAGATATGTGTGCGGTGATAATGGGTGTACAGAGAAGATCCACCCCCCCCTCCCCTTATCGAGTTTTCAGAAGGGTGAGAGATGACAGCCTCTATCTCTGTGACGAGACCTCAATAGTATCTATGGAGAATGACACACCTGTCCGGTGACATCCTCTCTATTCTCGATCTTTCACTTTCAAGCGCCACTGTCTTCACAGCCTATGCAAGAGAAAAGATATGGGACCACTGCTGGAAATTGAAAAGAGGAAGGCCTTTGCAAGTGGATTGGTCTGCCAGAGACAACTCTTTAGTACGTGTGTGTGTGTTGGATCCCTGCTACACTTTAACCTCTCACCGTTTCCACATAATGTAGTGCACCTTTGAAAAACAGTCCACCTTCACTCTTCACTCCAAAATGACAGCTATAAAAGTAATGTCTTTTGCTTTGGGTGGAATTTAAAGCCACACACACACAAACACACCATATGAACCACTAAACGCCTGAGTTGGGCCATCTAGCAAGAACACCTTCTCCCTCTTCACTGGAATGGAATACAAGAAAACATGCTTTTTCTTATTCCATTCCCATTTCCATTAAAACTGACATTTCATCTAAACTGAACCCTCCAGGGGAAAGTAAGAGCCAGGATGAGATAAAGCAGTAAGTCTTTGTGTGTGGGTCTGTGTGTCCACGTAGATTTGTGTGTCTGTAGCCTGCATGCATGCCTCTGTGTATGTGTGTGTGTTTTTTTTTTTTTTTAGTCTGCATCAGGGCTGGATGTGAGAAGATGATGACCTGAATAGTGTATGTAGACAAATGCATTAGTGCGTGTATGTGTGCGCGTCTGTGTGATATAATGTTTTTAAAAGGCATCATGAGCTCGAGTCTAAGCGCATGTCGGAGCCAGTGTGCGTGCCCTTGGGCCTCACAACCCATCCTGTTCTTCCCCTGGATCAAGAGAAATGTCATTATTTGTAGCCATCAGCCAGGAATCAATGCAATTATGTTTCAAGTCTCCATTCTGCTCTTGCCTATAATGCATAATTTGTAAAGTCATAAACGACATTAACGCATGCTCCCTCCAGAGCTCACCTCTCTTAAACCTTGATGGTGTGATCTCCTTTGATAGAAAATTAATTATTCTGTTTGTGGAGACTTGTGAGCTTGCTCCATTTTTCTCCACAGCGGCGTGGAGACAAGGGATCTGACACTGAGATAGTGTCGGTCTGGGACGAAGGCTTTTGTGCTTTTACTCCACTATGTGAGAATGAGTGACAAGGGTGAAAATGCAACAAATATACACCAAGTCTCATATGTAGGCATGAACATACATTCAGACAGACGACTGCAGAATGAGGAACTGGATGGGGATGAGCTTGGTTGCATTCTAACACGACAAGACATGCTTCTGTTAGCTTAAAGCAAGCAGGGCTCAATCTGTGGTTAATCCATAAAAAACACCCTGGAGTTTATTGGGACCACTGCGTAGAAACCTGAGGATGGAATCAGTGGATATGAAAGAGAGGCTTGAATTCAGAGGAAAATGTTTACTATGCAAAATATCTGGTGAATGTGACTACAGCTGCTTTTGCAGCAAAGTGAAGAAGATTATAAAGAATATGCTTATACTGACATGCAATACTGAGAGTAATATGTTCATATGGGGAGAATCTGGCAGACTTAGAAGTTATTAAGGAAAACTAATAATAAAAACACTAAAATCAACTAGGTGCGGATATCATCATATGTCCTCATCATCTTGTCCCAACAGAGTTTGTTAATTTCTACTAAGAATCAAATTCAATCCAATCTAACTTCATTTATAAAGCACTTTAAAACAACCGCAGTGGACCAAAGTGCTGCAGAAGAAGAATGAACTGCATTGCATTCATAAAGCAGTAAAAAGATATTAAAACGTTTAATGCACAATGACATTGCCAATAATTCTCTATTGCTTATTGCGCTTTAAAAAAAATTACCCATAGGACGCTGGCCACAATACGATGGTTGAAACTTTCCATCTTTTGCTGAATTTTAACATGTTCTGATGTCGGAAAAGAAAAAGTAAACTGAACTTGGCTTTGATGGTGTAACTGTAAACTGTGAAAACTGGGGTGACAGCGGGTGCGATATTGCGGTTGTACAGTTTGACAGAAACCCCAGACAGATGATGGGAGCAGATAAAAGTACCGATCAATAAACAAGGAAACTGAGGAAACTTTATTTAGCATGACAGCGAGACTATCTTTGTCACAGCCTGTCACACTGCAACCAGCCACGCCACTCAGATCTCTTTATTTTGAAGGGAATGGAGATTTATTGTGACAAAGACTAGTTTATTGCTCTACCACTGACATTTCTGTATGCAAATTAAAAGGAAAGCCGGGAGCACCAGGATCACAAACCATACCTTTATCCCCCATTACTAATAGATTTCATGAAAATTGATTGTGCATAAAAACTGGATACGTCCCAAAAGCATTTTATCCTGATGGATGCTTTTCTTTTTATGTAACAGCAGTATGCAGTATTTTTGATTATAAAAACCTTTTACACTGCTTAGTGAAACAACCCAAGGTTCATTGACCAGATTAGGTGGAAAAAAATACAATGAAGAATAAAACAGAATACAATGTGGCAATATGAATCAAGGACTGGGATCTTTTAAGAATTTCCAAATACAAGAAAGCCACAGTATTTTACCAAAATAATATAATCTGTGTTACTCAAGAGGTAAATAAAAATATGAAAGGTCAAACATTCCACCTCATCAAAAAATATTAAATAACAAGACCTTGGGTCAAAATAAGTATCCTGTTTTTTTGTCCACAATGTTTAATTTCAATCACAATTTGACAACCACAATTTGTGCTGAAACATGAAGTCAGCCCACGACTACAAACTTCAGCCTTGACAAGCACATATATTTTTCAAGATCCACAACAGGCTGGTTTCTTAATGAAAGCCACCTTACTCTGGCTTCGCATTTTTACTGAAGGACTTGCAGGATCAACAGGTCAACATGTGCTTGCTTTCTCCAGGGGCAACACTTTTAACTCCATGACTCTACCGGCGTGACTTATGAGACAACCTGCATGAATCTCACATTGTAGCCAAGTTCTGCATTGGAAAACTATTTTCCTCCATTGCCTAAGAACATTTCCTGTTCATAAACTGACTTTTCAGATTTAGGACAGTATGAGTTTTTTAGGCAGTCACCATTTCGTTAAACAGACCCCTACGCTAATGCTAACCCCAACCTCTGACCTAGCTGTTAACTGTTATCCTGTTCAAATCTACATTGTGACAAAATGAACACTGCACATTACAGCCGCAGTTCATTGGTTGAGAACTAATGAGTCATTAGTTTTACCACAAACAAAGCAAACCACATTAAGCATCAGAAATAGTCAACTGTCATGTCTCAGACTTTTTGGAGACCAGCAAATAACATGGTTTCAGTGTCTAAAATCACAGCCTTGTCTCTGCTCTTTGCTTCTAGTCTATTGGCTTTACTGAAGAGGCAACTACATGGCAATGAATGTCTGTTTCTCGTATTGGGAATCAAAGAGTGTGTAAACATCTTCAAATGAAGTTTGCAGACTCAGTTTAACTAAAAAGAGATTCACTGAAAACTGATCATTTGCCGAAAAATATGTTGCCTCAACATTTACGTGTCTTGCTATGAAATTACAAGGTTCATACTGCAACCAACAGAACAGCATAATTTTTTTTGAAAAAGCTCAACATTTACAGGAAAAATGTTCCAAATCAACACCTCACTGTGTGAGTAAGCATTCCTTGCCTTAAAGTAGATACTATTTTAACCATCTTTTTGTTTATGGGCCACTCACCCGTCTGTCACATCTCGAGCAGCTCCGGTAAACAGTGTTCATGCACAGTAATCTTAAACTACACTCCTTCTCTCTGTTCTCATCTCATTCAGATGCTGTTGTTAAGCTACATTTAGTTTTTTGGGTGAAAGCTATTATCCTAAGATGCCACACTGTGAAGGCTTTCTTCAAATTCAGTAGGAAGAAAAGACTGGAAAAGGTACACAAAGATCCTGAGGCGATAAGTGATAAAGTACACACATGGGGCAAAATCACATCCAAAAAGTTAGATATTTCACTGAAAAGTAATTAATGAAAACTAGAACAATATAATATATAATAAAAAAAAATTCTAATATGATAAACAATCAATATGTATTACATACTTAATATGTTGCAAGACAAACAAATTTGCATTTTGCATGACTACCTTTAGCTTTTGAGGCACAGGTTGATGGTTAGTCATTGTTTTGACATCTTTTGATAATTGCGTACCTTTAGGCAAAATTGCTGCAAGTTGTCTTCAAGCAGCTGAGGTGGCAGGTGGTGTTCAGGACTAAATTCACTGGAGGCCAGGGACATCTATTTAATTTATTTATGTGTGTACAAATAATTTAGCCACATAGCCGCATGCCTCTCTTTAAAGTTAAAATGAGTGAACATTGTTATACTGCGTGTGTTTCAGTGCACTTTCAGGTTTGATCATATGTGAGGATCAGCTATCAAAGAACTGAGACTGAATTCATCAGACATGAAGCTGACTTTTCTGGGATCTTTAAAAATGAAGATGCAAAAGCTTTGATTCTCTCTGCATCTTCATTTTTTATTGTTGTTAGGATTGAACAAAATTCTCTTTCAGATGGCATAGAGGTAGATGCTGCAGGCATGATAAGGTTCAGTTAGCCTAACAGTGGTTTACTCTATTCTCTTGAGTTAAGCCTTCAAGTTTTTCAACCGCATAACACAGTTATCTGTTGCTAACAAAGTTTCTATTTTATATAAACCTGTTTCTCAAGCCTACAGTGGATGGATGTTTGATACTGAAAGGTCATATTTTGGATAGGTATTGCTTAATTTACTGTCTCTACATTGTGGAGTGCAGCGTCAGTAAGTTTGCAGCAGCTCCATTTTACAACTCTGTAGGAATAAAGTGTCAGTGATTATAACTTCATAGTGTCCTTTTTAGCACATAGTTAAGCTATCTGGTCAACTACTTTACTGTTCTGGTTCACTGTCATTGCTCTAACAGTGTCCTTTTCGGCAGCAGGCAGCTGTTTTTTTTAGCAAAAAAAAGCTTTACAAACCCAGTGTTTACTTCTTCCTTATCACCAAACAGCAGACCAAAACAGTTAGCCACTAGCTGGTGAACATGCCGGGGCATTTAGCAGCTGCAGAGCGAGATATTTCCCAGTTGGTAGAAACCAAAAACAGAGCTAAAAAAAAGGGAATGTATGTGAATTGCATTTGACAGGTGGCCAGAAAAGTCTAAATGACTGATTAAGTTGCTCCTTAACTGCTAGATGTGTAAACAAGCAAAGTTTGCTAACAAGTTTGCAGTCCACTTCAAAGGTCATGGTATATCAATGCTGAGTTCACGACTTGTTTTCTCTGACCACAAAATTAGTATTTTGCAGGGTTGCAGAGGGTTTGGTCTATAAAAACATAATCTTAATATCCGTAGTTTTCCTTTGCGTCAATTACAGTAATGTGTCTGCATAATGCGTGACCCCATTTAAATGCAAATATGATGCAAAAGTGAGAATCATCTTGACCAAAATGAGAGCGTCACTAATCCAACGTTGGTCCCAACTCGGCAGCAAAGTATTAGTCTTTCTCTATTGGTTCTGCATAATTTTTTCCATTATGTTGTGTTAAATGTTGCCATCGGCTTTGCCACCAGTTTTGTATGTTTTTCTAGTGGTCATCACTCTTTTCTGATTCATTCCATCACATCAAATCTGTTGTTTTGCTCATGAACCTTCTCATTTTGTGACAATTGCCACTATTATTTAATGATTTTAAGATTAGTTTGTTGCTTTCTCTAACTAACTGCTGTTGCAAATGTTTGCCATTAAGTTTTCAATATAAATGTAGGAACATTATGGCTCATTACAAAGTGTTAAAGATTTGTACTAATAATGATGTGACTGAAACTAAAATTAACATCCAGCAGTCACTTATCATCCCATTAAAATGAGATGCAGTGCTTCTGCTTCATTATGATGAGTTAACTCAAGTTCAAATTGTATTTCATTTAAGAAATTTATAAACAAAGTGAAAGAAGGGGTAAGATGGAGATGAGTGAGGAGAAATTAACTAAAGAAGACTTAAAAACTGCAGACTGACAGCAAACAGGAGAATTCAACAACTGTGAATACTGCTGAGTTTTGGTGGAGGTGAGGGATCAGGTCACTCTGTGAACTCTTAATGGAGGGTTAATTAGTGGACTGAGGGGTCAGCTAATTAAGGGTGACTCAGACTAGCATAATTTTACATGAATAATTTAACCTCATGGTAAATTATTCATTAAAAAAACCCTGCATGCAGCCACCTCCCTTTCTCAAGGCATTGCAAATACACACACACACACACGCAAACATGAGTCTGCACACACAGGTACTGTGAGCCAAAACTAATGCAGCAAATGGACGGATCTGACAGGGGAGAACCGCTTTAAGTTCAAGGGTATCGCCATCTAAATAAAGAAATTAAATAGAAATACATAAAGCATAGGTCTGATCGTGTCTGTATATGTCATGTAGAAGAATGGCTTTTCCTTAGTTTAATTTCTAAAGGTCATTTAATTCAAATGAAGTTGTAGTATGATGTCTGTGTGCACAGTCTCACAGAGTATAGACATCCTATAAAGTGCAGTGAACACACTGACCTTTCAACTATTTAATAAAAAAGAAAGTTATCTACTCAGACCACAACATTTAATATAAGAAACCTTGTGAAATTGCTTTATGTTTCTGTCACATTCTGTACATTAATACTGTAAAGCTTTACCTCTGCGGTGGTGACACAGAGACAGCTGATGTAAGACTTAATTGACTTTTAACCTTTGTTCAGATTTCAAACATTCCTCAGACATTTGTTTGATTAAAATCTTTTTTCTATTTAGGTGAAAATAAACTTAAGCATATAATGTGATAATTATATATACCAGTGCTCAACAGACAGCATGTGCATGTTTCAAAAAGGTTTCGATAGTTGCTAGATGTGTACATGATTCATTTCTTTGTCCCTGAATGACTGAGAAACTTAGCTTCGACAGGTGACCAGTTTTGTCCCCATAGGGCCACCATAAGGTCAAATGAAGGTTCCTGCTCATAACTTATTCCATATTTTTCTTCATTTTTTCAGAACTAGGAGATACCTATAATACAAATTTGTCCAGAAGTTAAAATTAAATGCTGAGTTTGTAACTGCCCTCAAGAACGACAGGTGTGCATTTTCAAATATAAAACCTGTAAAAACCGGGCAAAGTCATTACAAATCACTGATGGAAATGAAATCTGTTTCATGATAAAATTGGGGTTTAGCTGGCCTGAGACAAAAACACCACATGTTCTAGGTTGAAGAAAGACCGCTGGATTTAAAATGGAACTTATTTTCAAGATGAGAGAGCATCTTGGTGTAAGGTAATTAAGGGTTAAAGTTAGTGCTTTGTTTTAGTCGGGCGACCTTCATCATCATCACCGAGAAAAAAATTCTTGGATTTCACAGAAAACTGGTTACAGGATCAGAATCACTTATTTGATTGTTACTCGTGTTTGGCACCTATCGCTAACTGTGCATCGATGCAGCTCCAGCTTTGGTTGCAGTTCATAAAATGTAAGCGTTTCCTATTATGTACAATTATGCCTTCTCTAAGTTCAGTCCAGTGTTATCAGTGGAATCTGTTGCTGTTATGCAACCACTAAGAGCAGCCTTGCACATACTATTCAGAGGAACAAAGCATCGAACCAACCTCTGTTCCTCTTTGAGTTTTTTACTCCGAGATCACAGTGTGGATGTGTTCCAGCACATTTCCAGCTCTGACACTAACACAAGCATGCATGATTGTGATGAGTATACAACTGCTCTTTTATCACAAACAAACTCAGCACAACATCTGATAGGATTCCAAAGAGCCGAAGAGAATCATGAACTAGTGAGAAAACCACTTAAAATTCAACCCCTTTTGCACATGAAACATAATATAAAAAGCACCAGATTCTGCAGCTTCACCTTTATTTTATCTGCAATGGCAAAGCGAGGCCCCCGCATTTCCAATCACATTCACTCTCTCCTTCTCATTTTCCCCCAAACATGTTGGCTCAGATAAGTAATGTAATCTTGGAAAAGGTTACGTCTCTAAAACAGGGCAATCATATTAAAAGCTAATGGATACATAAAATCAAGAGCTCATAGGTGATGATTAATCAACTGCCGAAATGCACTGGGTTTAAATCAGTTTAGACTGAATTAATCCCCAACCAGCCACTGTTCTTCTCCTCTGGGCAATTTAGTGAGAAAATACAATTATGGCCTATGAGTTACACCTCACTGGTTCATCTCACCTCTGTGTTTCTCCGGTGTGCTGAATCAAGCCTGCATGACTCAGTATGCGCCTGCCACAGCCCCAGCTCAGCAGTGACATGATTAAAAAAGGAAAATACATATATTTATCAAATGCTGTCATGGAACCTTTGAAGCAACGCATGTACATTAAAGTTGTAGCGAGCGAGTGATTTAACCCAGTTTATTTCAAGTCGGTTTTTTTCCCCTTTCTGTGGCGTTTCATGGCCATATCTTGTCAGTCAGGTTAAGACAGTCTGTGCTCTGACTGGTTGGAAAGAAACAATACTTTTGGAGGCAAGATAAAGACAGCTGGGTCTCATTTTATGGTGCTCTTGGCTCTGTTCTTGCCTTTTGTAGCGTGTACTGCATAGCTTGAGGGCTGAAGGATATTCTCAGAGTTCCTCTTTCCTAATCTGACTCGAACAAACTCTCACAAAGTAACGCTGCACATTTCATTTCTAGTTTCCCGTTCCCCACTAATCAGAGATTCCAGTGGGTCTTATTGCAGAGTGGGTCAACTCGCAGAGTTCTGCCTCGGGACAAGCTTGGAATGTGTGTGTGTGTGCGCGCGTGTGTGTGTCTGTGTGTGTACTTACAGTATAAACCATTTGTATATGTTTGCAATGAAGTTACAAGGCTGAAAGTTTTAATGCACTGAGTTGCCAGAGGAGAAGAAGCATTGTTACATATGTTTTTTAAGTATAAATCCCAGCGGCCTCAAACTCACTGACCATAGCAAATCCCTACAGCAGCAAAGCGGCCATTACAGATTTTACGTCTTAAGTGTTTTGAAATTCAAATTAGATTTGCAATAAATTAAAACAAGATGCTGCATCGACAAGATGTTTTTTATCAACAGCAGTATTTGAGCTTTTATTAAGAAACTGCTTGTGTTTTCATCAGATCAGGAGATAATTCCAGCATAGATGGATGGTAACATTAGAAAAAGGTGATTAATTCTTTATTACTAAAACACAACATACTGGATAATAGGTTATGCTCTTCTGTTCAGAAATCCAATCTTTAACCTGAAGCATAGATGATGTTCTATTCTGCACAGACTGCAAAAGTACATTCACTTTTTCACAGAATATCTACATTATACTGTGCTCATATAAAGCTTAAACAAAATAAACAGTGCAAAGTGACCATAACCACTGCGTTAGTCTAATTAAATTCTATCATATGTTGCTCGGCAAGATGTCAGACCTACATTAGTATCTATAATTGTTATACAACTATGTCAGTGAAATAATAAACACTGACAAAAAGACATGACTCCTTATATGTGGTGTTTCATGGAGTAACTCCACATCTGGAAAATGATTTCACAATTTCTTAAATAGGTCAGTCTGCTGCTTAGTAAATGTTGAACACAGAATGAAGTAAAAAATCCAATTCCCTCATAGCTAGATTTGGGTTTTTATTAACTTTTGAGCTGAAAAAGTCCCTTGAAAGAATTAAGTGTAACTGTCTCGCTCTTGAAAGAGAGAATGGTTTTAATGTTGTCCGGGAGAGGGGCACTGACATGAGTTGTTAAAGAATGAATGGCAGCCAGACAGGCTGTCTGCCATTCACTCACTCCCCACAGTATCACATTCCTTAAAATTCAAACATTTAAATGAATGTCTCCACTTCAAGGAAACACCTCTCTGCTCCCTCTCCATAATTCTCAGCCCGCCTTTTCCAGCACTCTCTTTTCATCATACTAAAAACTACAGAACATGTCCTGCTTCTTCTCAAGAATTTTAAAGCTGAATAAGGCAAAGCTTGATTCGTTGTAGTACGATTATGTGTGTGTTTGCGTGCACGTGATTGCGCGCGCGTGTGTGTGTAAATCAAGTTTGTTGTTTATTGGTCACTACTTGTCTATAAATGTGTTTCTGGGAGAGCGTGGGCTCGAGTGTGTACTCATTCTGTCATTCTGTTTCCTGTTCTCTCTGATGCCCACTGAGAGAAGCAAATCCACTCAGAGAAACAAATAGTCCCCCTGTTGTGAGTGTGAAGTGGCCATAAAGAGAAAGGGCCAAGTGAGAAACAAAGAAGAGAGGGAGGAAGAGAGGGAGGGAGAGAGAGAGAGAGAGAGAAAGAGAGAGAGAAAGGTGCTTACAAGTGTGTGTAATCATGAGGCCGAGTACAGTGTGTGTTCTTCCTCTCTCTCTTCCATCTTCTGCATCGTATCTTTGCCTTTTCTGGTTTACACCTAAAAGTCTCTCCTTTTTGCCTTTACTTCTCGCCCTCATTTGCATGCCCTTTCATGGGAAAACATCTCCACGTTTGACAGTGGAAATGAATTTCAGTATCACCGAATATACTTAACAGTGAATTCAACAGCAGTTTGCTGAGGAAGGATCTTGCTTTGGAATCCATTTATCCTTGAAAAAACCCTATAACTCAGCTTCAGCTTGCTTTTAAACACACGGATAATAGCATGCAATGTTGATTTAGGGGGTTTCTGCTTTGGCTTACAGTTTAGCCCTGCTGCTGTTATTACTGTGGTCAGTCCCTTTGTACTTGGATCCATATTCAAATATTGGGGATTTATGGGTATTGATGTTTTTAACCTCATTCTGCTGACATATTAGAATTTAAAATAGCATTCCTGGGTAATGGCAAAGCAGTGATGCGGTGGCATATTTTATGGATACTGTTTGAATGTCAAACTGAGAAAACCACCAGCACAGCACAAGAGAAGAAAGCGTAGACAGGGAGCGAGGGGGGAGATGCAGGAGTAAAACACAGAGAAAGGGAGAGAGTGTGAGAAAAAGAACGACAGAAAGACAAGGGAGTAAGATTGAGCAGATTAAGGGAGCACTGCTATGTCTGAGCTTCACAGGCATATATAAGCTTGATTCATGCAAATCAATGTGGTTGTCAGCATCTAAGACATGGCCACAATGGTCCTTTTATGCTCGCTAAAGCTCAGCACTCTTCTTGATTGCTACAGGGCAGTAATTATTGAACATATCCAGCCGATATGCCGTGTCTCTGGTTACAGAAACTGTCAACCCCCACATGTAAATGACAGCAGCTCGATAAAACGGGAATATCAAATAAAAATGCAGCTTTGCTTCATCTTGCACATGTGCACACACACACACTCACACACACACACACACACACACACACGCATCCTTTCCCTCTCTTTGACTCCTATTTTGAATTCCATTCTGTCAGCTCTCTGAGCATGGCTAAACACCAGCAAATGAATTCAGTAGGTGGTGATGTGTGTCGGGTACTGCATGTAATAATGCATATTAAAATTCCATAATTGGAGTCTAATTAGAAAGGTAATAAAGTCTACTCAAAACTCTTACGCAGTCGTCACTGAGCAAAGTAAGCAGAAAGTCTAACTTTTCTCCCGTGAGGCGCTTGAAGGTAGAAGAGAAGGTGCTTTCACTATGCTGCCATGGTGACAACAGCTCACCTTAGATCAAATTTTGCTTTGAATGTTCCTGTGCTAGAGGTGAGTGCTCAGTTTTTAAGAAGACTCCCAGCTTTGTTCTGCTCCATGAAGAGCGACTGTAGCCATCAGAGACCTTGAGATAACTGATGAAGAATGACCCCAGGTAACAGTGATCTGTCTGTCTTGCCGTCACTACAGAGTTTTCCTGACTATCAAAACTGAGCTACAAAATAAATCATGACAGATATATTTTATTTAAATGTGTCATAATCAGTCATAAGAGCTCGGGGAGATCACAGGCTGTTCCTGAGAAAGTGTTTTCTTTGCCTTTTAGATGCATCATTAGAACGAGCCGTCGTTATAACGTATTGAACACAGGAGCCACATTCTTGTAAAAGATACATTTTCCATCCTTGACAAATGTGAAACTAATGGAGTGACGCTGGCAGTGTTGTGGCCGCGCACGGACTGTACACCTCGTACACTACTCAGCTCTGTTTCCTCCTGTCAGCAGTAAAACACTAACACCTTCTGCACCATGTCCCAGATTTGGACCATTTGCATAAACTGCCATCTTAAATTATTCACAGCTGCTGTCTTGGCTTTTCTGACTAATTATATTTTGTGCTCCTTTGCTTTCTTTCCGCCATTGCAACAACAGTCCCAACACAAGCTATGAAGCACATTTGATGCACCTGACGTGTACATGCATGTCATGTGCATGTTCAGCATCACAAAGACGAGACGAGTTCACCTGTAGTGTTGATTTGTGTTTGATATTTGTGTTTAAATTTCTTTTCTTGCTTTACACTTGGATTTGTATTTTTCCTAGCCTTTGGTAGATAACAACTGGTCTATCATTACAATAATTGAGGAAGACTTTAAGAAATTTTTAGGTGTTTTAGAAGAAGGCCAACCACAATTGATATTTCTGTCCAATGAACTTAGGAACCACCAAAAAAATCCCCTGGAGCGATAATACTCTCGACGGCCTCTGCCAAACCTTGAAAGTTGGCATAAATTTGTAGCATGTTTAAAAAAGGAGAGCACATTCCTTAACCCATATCACTTTTTCAGGAGTTACAGTCCAGTATGTCAGTGATTACTGGAAACTGCATGCTCCTACACTTGGTTTCAAATTCAATTTCATAGTTTTTGCTGCGATAAAAGCATTAATTTATGGCTATTTTCTCCCTATTCAGCCTTTCCTCTTGTGAGAAAAAGAGAATGGCTGCAGTCCCAAATATGTTTGTTTCTTCTGCTAATATTTAAGGCTCACGAACAGAGAAGTTGCACTCTCTCTTCTGTAAATAGTCCAGCATCTGGTCTCAATTTACAAAAACGCATCCTAAGTGACTTCACTCTGGCTTTGCCCGTTAATGTCCTGTGTGTTCATTAGCAGCCCGCTCTGATGGCGAAAGTCCAACAATAACTGACACTAACAAAAACAAAAGTTGTGGGAAAATACTTCTTTGCGTTCGCCACATGTTTATGCCGTTTCCAAACAGTCTGTGTGGCAATCAATCACACCAGGCTACTGTAGCTGGCAATCTGCCACATTTGTTTTCTCTCTGCAATCTCTGCTTTTTCTCCCAACTCACTGATTTTCTCATTATTAACTAATCTGAGTTCAATAGTGAACTCGACAGAACTTGACAATTGCCTAATTACTATTAGGTCCTCCTCATCCCTCCGAGCAAATACTGATTTACACTTTTATTAGAACGCATTAGATCTCTCTTCTTTCTCCTTTTCCTTCCGTCCTGCCCTTATCTTACTTCTTTTCCTGTCCCTGTCCCTTGTGTGTTTGTGCGTAATTGAGTTTGTGCGTATGTGTGCATGCGTTGTGCATTTTTTATAATATTCCATAATGTGAATATTGCGATGTGTCAGCAACAAATCTGCCGCCGAAGGGCATTAGTCATCATCTGCTGGAAGCCACAGATAAAAGCTGCCAGGAAGATAATCGCACTGTTGTTTCAGAGGCTACAAACGAATGCAGAACGCAAAGTCCTAATTACACACACAAAACATATGGTGGCATGTCGGCCTGTTTGAATGTTTGCAAGTTCCGAAGCGCTTCACCTAATAATGGACGAGTTTCTCTCATTATTATGTTATCCTGTAGTATTGCTATTTAATTATATTTATTCTCTAAATTCCTACTTTCACCCTTGCTTTCTCCTCATACTGACACACAATGGAGTAACTCTATCCTGAGATCTCTAACAAAACTTTCAATTTGACTTTCTCAAAAGCATATTACATATCAAGGATTCCTTCTGTTATTTTTAGGACACTTTCTGGGCACGGACTACATTAAAGTCATGAAGAAAATTGCAGAAAATACTGCTTGTGGAAATGAAATGAAATCCTTAATGCACATTCTTGCAGGTAGACCGAGCCTCCTCCTTTCTCCTCTTTTCTTTTTCCTCACTCTGTCTCTCTCTAGTCTTTGTTACCCAGGGAGCTGTTTTGCTGAATAACTATTTCCACATTAACATATTCTATTGCCCGCTTACCTGCTTTGTTATGCAGGAGCCAAGCACTGGCATTAAATATTAAACTTCAGTGCCAAGGAGAGAAGATATGTCGTCTTTCTAACTGTAAATATGGCTGGAAAAAAAAAATCACATGAGCGTTATTTTATTTATCACCAATATATAAATAATAGAGCAGAATAAAGGGCAGTTAGAAGAGGTGTGAGTGAAAGCAGGGCGTTAAATCACCATCATAAATCATACTGTTTACCGCCGACGACATATCTCATTCATCAGTCTGAAACATCAGTTGATGTAAAATATGTCTGGGCCTGATGATGAAGCTGCTGGTGTCTGAGGTAACAATAACCTTGTGTGACTGAGTATGAGTGAGTACGTAATGTGTTTGGACAGCTCTGTGGTCTCTGATGCTTACATGTATTGGTGGGTAGGCTATTTATTTTCCACACAGCGTCTCTGTTTGGGACAGAACCTATGCGTCTTCTTAAGACACTGAAACTGACAATGATATGATACCAAATAATATGACAAAGGCCCTGCTAGACGGACAAACTTGTGCGTAATGTATTGATTTTGCAGGGGTGCTCAGTTGATCCTTAAGGGGCGTTTTGCAAAGGCTTGTGGGATTAGGGTTTCACTAGGAGAATTTTCTATCAGAGAAGGAATCTGTGGACATGTTGTCACTTTGTCAGCTGTAGCAGAGGTGGTATTGTAAACATCCTTTTACTATTTAGAGTGTGAGGGAGTCACCTTATCAGCTCCTCCAGCCCCTCTTGTTGTCCTTGTGTCAAAACACTGGTGAGAAATATGCTGAATTTGTGTCTCACCGCATTTTTGGAGGGCTCAGGGACGTTTGTGTGGCTCATAATAGCAGGCCCTCATGCCCTCTGTAAGGTCACATGATCATAACACTTTAGAATAATAATACTCATTGTGTCTGGAAGATCCTCTCTCTCACTGACACACAGTTCTGTGACTATCGTTGGTCTTTTTTTTGCTGTTGTGAGTGAATGACAGCTTGGCAAGACAGCTGATGTTACGCCTTGTCATTGTTTACTTTGAGCGTTGGCCCAAGCCGAACCCTGGAGATTGCCGGTTATCTCTCTTGGACACTCAGAGACATCAGTGATTCTAAACCAGAAGGGCTCACATAAGAAACATGACAGCTTTTATCACAGCGTCGGAGCAGGAAAATGGAGAAGAGAGACTTGAGTACTACTTAAAAATATAAGATCTTTTTCTCTCCCTGCAACTTAAATGATGCCCGCCGCTACCACACACTCAGGGATCAACCAAACCCCACAAATACCACTTTATTTTTAACAAACAAACAAGCAAGTAAATAAATACTATCAAAACCTTCCAAATTAAATCCAATTAAATACTGATTAAGAGGAGTCACTTAACAAACTTTTAAATTACTTTATCTATGTTGGCATTTTACATTTATATGTAAAATAAAAATGTAGAACCCAGCACTGACCCATGTGGAACACCGCATTTAACCTTCAAACATTCAGATTTACCATTGGTAAACTTTAAATGGTAAATGTACTGCATTTATATGTTGCTTTTCCAGTCTTTCACCCACTCAAAGCACTTTGTGATAAAAGTCTGCATTCACCAATTCATACATACATACACACACACACACACACACACACACATACAAACTTATGCACTAATGTCAAGCAGCTTCTATACAAAACGCCAACCTGCTCATCTGGAACACACATACACACACACGCAAGCCCAGACACCAATGGCACAGCATTTTGCCCAAGGACACTCAGACATTCAGACTGAAGGAGTCTGGAATTGAAGAACTGACTTCCTAAGCAGACGACCTGCTCTTCCTCCTGAGCCACAGCTGCCTCAGCTGTACAAACTGCTGTCTGTATATGAAATAACCATTTGTGGACTATGCCTTGAATGTAGTGTACTTGTATTTTATGTTTGAGAATGATGTTGTGAGTCATTTGTGTTAAATGTTAGAAAGAGTGCTTTATGTAACATTTTAGCGATAATTACAGTACAGGATCAATGCGGAATTTACAGTGAGTCGTGAAAGTCCAAAGTGTCTGGCAGTGTAACAAAATGTTGACTAAAGACATGAATCTGTCCCAGTACCAAGATTTAAATTCTGGCTGCCAGGTTGAAAACCCAGACTCCCAACCACTAAACGTAATTGGACCAGTGGATTGCAAACTCCCACCAACACATTATCACATTAATTAAGATCAGTCAAATGATTTAAAGTGGATTGATCACATGTTCAACCACATTTAAATAAAGTCATGAGAGTTATGAGAAATTGTCCTGTAATTGAGACTTAAATGTTATATATATAGGACCTCTACATTATAAATGTCTATACTTTGTATTTGTTCTTCAGATGCATTGTAGTCCATTTGTTCTGCATATTAGTGATTAACTATCTGAAAGCCTTATTTGTTTTCTTTTGTCTTTTAATGTTTTTTTATTTTTTTGGCTAAAAAGAGTATCTAAGGTTTTTAACAAACAACTATTCATTGATATTTTAAAACTCTGAAAGTTAAAATAAAGTGAATAGGAAAGTCTATAATTAAAAACAAAAACAAAACAAAATAAAACCTCTGATTTGAACACTCGTTTATCTCCAATAGTATGAAAGGAAGACTCTCTTTTTTATGTTGC
Organism: Acanthurus tractus; assembly: GCA_029783725.1. Lineage (NCBI taxonomy): Eukaryota > Metazoa > Chordata > Actinopteri > Acanthuriformes > Acanthuridae > Acanthurus > Acanthurus tractus. The sequence continues at coordinate 18,701,763 of JAQNCA010000002.1, read as the reverse complement.
ATAAAATGAAAAATTCTTAATGTATTACAGTTTAATTGATGCAGTCAGTAGTTTTTGTTTTATTTTGTTTTGTTTTTCTGCCATAATCATATCTTTTTGTTGATTTTTGTTGTTGCTTTTCTTTACAATCGTCAGACTCTCATTTTGAAGTATGAATCTAAGTTAAATTTGCTGCAGTATTTTGGTCCCTCCTGCTTCACATTTACATACATCATGCTTCAGTAGACTAAGTAAACAAGATTAAGCCAGACATTTACAAAAATTATACCAAACTCATTTGGTGCCTCACTCAATCCAGTTTTTCAAATAATATCAAAACAACATGGAAAGGAAGTGGAGGGAATTATTCTTCATCACACTGCTGAGATTTGTCCATGTAGTTTTAATGTTATTTTGATTTTTTATTCATCTTCAAATTTTAAGTCCTAGTCTGTCTTATTATTTGCATGATTTAGTTGCACGTTTCATAAAATCTGAGTGAATTATTTGTTTGCAACCTCTTATTCAAGCCCTAGCCAGCAGCATTAGGACAATTCAAATAGTGAAGTGTGTATTTTCAATGCTGCCTGCAATGTTGACTTGCTGGAATCTCTGTGTTGATTCTGAACTTTCAGAGTCCATCTGCTCGGGCTTGAGCGATGTCATCTTACTTTTCTAATCCTTCTTAATATTTTCAGTCTGGCAGGGAAAAAAGCATGCTCATCGTTCATTCGTGGAGCTGTACCTCCATGGACTTTGACAACTCAATGTCATTTTTAAATTTTTTATAAGGTTTTGGTCATTTCCCTGGCTATTTTCCATTAGCCAAGCAGCATGAAGTACTTATCTGTGTTGTAAACACATTTAAATAACAATTGAACGAGGTTGTTCTGTCTGTTTTTAGACCAAATGCTGGACATGTCCATTCAATGTTTAGTTAACCTCTTATTTTCAATTATCTCAGGCTCTGAAAAAATTCACTCACATGATTTTCAGGCAGAGTAGTAGATTACAGTTGTGAGTTCTGCTTTCAAGATCTGCTCATTTTCCTTCCCAACTGACTGTGTTGCTGCAGAGTTTCGATCAGCAGCTTACTGATAATCAATTCATGATCTTCATTTTATGCAATCCTTGCTTCTGTTGCATCCAATTCCCAAACCACTTTGCATTTTTCATTTATTTCCTCCTAGAGTATTCGAACATTTACTGAAGTTTTCTGTCCAAATTCTCAGATCTCTTTTCTTATTTCAGCAACGTCTCGCTCAGTTTCACCCCATTAATTGTTTGAGCAGAACTCAGTTTGTTTCGTAAAATTTCTTGGCCTCAGTTTTATTATTCTTCTTTTTTGCCATCACTAGTTCATTTAGTTTAGTTGTTGTGCCTTATTATACACTTTAGTTTAAAGCTGCAGTAAGCATATTATTTTTTGGTATCACTGGGTAAAAATATATGTTCTCAATTAAACCAAAAACTTGCACCTTTTTTTCCATACTTAAAGAAATTTTGGTTGATCACAGATCATTTTGTTACAGGAACATTCCTAATGATGTTCTACAAATGCAAAATGCCTTGTGCGTCTCCTCATATCCAAAGCTGGAAACCCAGCAGAAAATCTTGTACCTTTTGATACACTACCAAAGTGTCCCTGCCTTTAACGACCTATAGTATAAAACTTGTGTGAACACGTTCCCGTTCGACACACAGCTGCGAGCTCATTACTTTTGATGATGAACTGTGGGGAATAAATTTTTAGGGACAGTGATGCGTGTATGGTGTACTAGCCATGCCCCTTTTTTACAGATGTACGCAGAACTTTAGTCCTCCCCTGTTTCTTGCACCCGTTATCCTGCCGTAAAGTGGCATCACAGCTGCCGTGGTTCTTGCATTGCTGCTGCAGGTGCTTCAAAGTATCTTTGAGAGGACAAATCACGATGGGTCTTAATGTCGGTAAGGTTAACGTCATCAAAAGCCAGCTCTATGACGCATTCGATTTTGCAGTAATCATACTGCTCCCTCTGCTGCTGCTTTGAGCCTGTGAGCTTTGATGGGAGGGGCTTGGCGAAGCGATAACAAGCAAGAGAGAGGCAGAAGGTTTTGCATTGTGTGTGATCAAGTGCTGCTTTCCGGGTTCACAACATAATTATGAATTTGATAAATAGGAGTTGTGTTCACAATTGACCTTTAGCACTGAAATGTTTAATATGTTGTTAAAAAAACACTGCATTACTGAATCCTCAGCATCGATTTCAACAGCGCTGCATTGCATCATGCAAAACACGAAGAAAATGTAAAAGAGTAAGAGCAGGGAAATGGAAAATAAAACGTACGTTGTAATGCCCCCAGTTCTGGAGCTAATGACTGTGTGGAATATGGTTACTCTGAGGAGTCTTTCTAACCTCTACTCCTCGCTAAATAATAGCTCTAACACCAGCTAGTTCAAACTCTGTAATCTAAATGTAATTGGAGGGGGAGCACCACTTCCTTGGCAGGGAATATGAGTCTTTAAAGCTAGTATCTTCAAATTAAACCCTTTTGCATATCACATCAGCATCGCCTCAAATGCAGCTTGTGCAAATGAGGCTATGATAGCGTCTTCAGGATCTTGCTACCTTGGTGTGTTTGTGAATAAGCATAGCTGTTTAATTTTCACCTGTGCTAAAATGCATCTTGGTTAGCAGGGTTACATTTGCAGCTGATACTGACGACAGAGACTCCTCTTTGCCTCACAAAATGGAGATTGGTGCACAGGTTTCCTGCCACCATTTTTGTGTCTGTGTTTGGTTGTAGGATTTCAATATTAATTTTGAAAATCACATATATGTTAGATAGATGTTGATGATGTTCAGATACTTGCAATCACTATTGTCGATGGCACTCTGTATAAGTATAACCATATGTCACTTTGTCCACTTCCAGGGATTTTGTAGTGGAAACACTGACAAACAAATTACTATAAGTGTTTTTGCTCTTATCAGAACAAACCAGTCTGACACTTCAACATCCAAAATAAAGAATATTTGTCACACCACCCCAGCTATAGTCATGTAAAACACTTAGTGTGCAAATTGCTTTGTGACTCTTATGAAATAGGTGCTAAGATTTTTTGGCAGTGACGACTGGATCATCCAAACTCTAGATAAAGGGGAATGGAATGCAATGGGTGAACACCAAATAAATTTAAGCTTGGGTTAAGTACGATTCTATGGCACCCAACGATAAAAAGACCCTCTGACTCAAACCACTTAGGATCCCTCTGCTATTGCACAGACTCTCTCCCTCTCTCTCTCTTTAATGCACATATATACACACACAGACACCTACAGGAAATCACTATTTTGGCAGTAATGTCATAACAGGGGCCATTAATCACTGCTTTCACACTGTTAATGTGTACTTTCAAAAATCAATCCCTTATTTCCTCGTTGCATGTAAAACTGCAAATGCACGCCTTAAAACAAGCCTTAACAAGGCCCCGGAAGGAGTCTAACTTAGCTTATCATGTACCAAACCACCTAAGCTACTGTTTCCCAAAATCAGTTCTCTTTTCAGTCAACAATCAGTGGCTGACATGACTTTGCACTGCTTGTAGCATAGACATTTGTAGGCCTTCACTTCCTTTGCCATTTCCTCTGGGGAGCTTACTGACTTGACAAAGGAGACAGCAAAAGAAAGGGGAAAGAAGAAAGGAGGGATAGCAAAGAAGGATGGAAGATAAACAAATAAATCATTTCATTCTTACCTAATGTTGAAAAGTTCCGGTTGACATGTAAAAAGAAGAAGGTTTCAGTTAGAAAGACATACATAAATATATACAAAAGCACGTATGTAGGAGGTCCAAATACATCCAGTTGAACTAAATTATAAATACAGGTATACTGCAGTTTTGTCATATTTCTTCTCTTCATTGAAAATTGCACTGGCAGCTGAAAGCTGGCAACAACAGTACTGCAAGAGATCAAGCCCTGTGCTTTAAGTTTTTCTCTTGCTTTCTCTCGTTTCTTTTCTCTCTGTCTTGCTCTTACATGCACAGATACTTGCACACACACAAAGAAATAGCTGGGAATGCTCTCACACCTCTCAAATATTCTTTAACAGATAACACTCCACAGAGGCTCTTCTCCAACAAAACATCTCCACATCCCCTGGCACGAACAGTCATGCACCAAAACAGCATAAAGTACTGGTGTGAATAATTTATAATCTGTGATCATAAAACTCCAGCATAGTGTATGTATTGTTACTTTCTATCATGACAGATTTTTGGGTTGCCCCATTAGCCGGCGGTGGACAGATTGTGATTTACATTGGGCAGCCATGCAGCACTATTCTCAAGCCTGGACAGAGGGCTAATGGAGGCACACATGCAGCTTTTATTAGCTGTGAAATCCAATGGCATCAAATATTTAACACTTCATTATGGAGCACTGCTTGTCTTGTTCCACAGAACAGCCACTTAAACCTACAACAGCCAGGAGAAAATAAAGAGAGAAGGAATATGTGATGACAGCAGTAATTACTGGAAATCTATTTTATAAGATGTGTTTGTCGTGGGAAATTGCAGTGTATGTGTTGGTGTGTGTGTGTGTTTGTGTGTGTGTGTGTGTGTTTGTGTATTTATATGTACCGTATGTGTGTGCGCACGTGCTTGCGTGTGCGCCAATTTTTAGGCTTGTTCTTTTCAGCATGTCAGCTTGCAACAAGCATAATGTTGTTTGTTAATAATTAATATCAAACAATAGTTTTCTCAATGGACAGAGCGCGTTGAATAAAAATAAATGTTCCCATTACGTCTGACATCATGGCCTGTCAAAGCCTGACTTAGCGGCGTTTGCCAAACACAGTGAGCGGTTTCATCGTGGGGTGACCAGACGAAGAAGAGGCCTAGAACAAGAGGAGACAGACAGAGATTGAAAAAGACAGAAAGAGAGAAAGAAAGAGAAGGAAATGAATGGACAGACAGCGAGAGAATGACACAGGGAATTAAAGAAGAGCCGGACAGCAGTTGTCAGAGTGCATGAGTGACAGTCTCACCGATGACCTCTGAATGATTTATCTGTGGACATGCTTCTGTCAATCAGAGCATCAGAGGCCATTAATATCAGGCGGCGCAATGAGTGGGGACAGAGTGGAGCCTTGGCTTATCTGTCATTACTTAAAAGTTGACCCTCAGGAAGGAGGAACAAAAGCAGTCCCTCTTTACCAAAGCGCCCTCCTCTCTTTTAGTATGCAGACATTCCTCCCAGGAAGTTACTTTAAGTCAGAGGTCTCCTCCAATGATCCTGGTTTTTAATAAAAATGATCAAACCTTTGCAGCTTGGAGCCTTAATCAGCTGTAATCTGGTCCACCTTGACCATTGTATCTCAAAGCCTGAGGAGCTGTATTTCACTTCAGAAAGCACAGAAGCTCTCTCTGACTCCCAAGTGTGATTGATATTCATGGAGGTTTCTTTGTAGCAGCTCTTATTGCTGCAGAAGGGGTTAAAGCCTACAATTTGAAAAAAAAAAAGAAAGCAACAAAAAAGTACAAAGAGTTTTAACTTTGTTCGCACTGAGAGGGGGCTGGTATGCAATTACCATGGTTGTTTAATTCATTAATGTACCTTATTTTATTGAAAATTATTTTACTTCAGTAAGCGCCTTGGCCTTTAGGCCCAGCAAACTGCAGCAAGCTGTGCCAAGATTGAGATCACAACCCCAGCAGCTTTGGAGCAGATCGCTGAAAGCCCACTTTTCTGTAAATGTACAAAAGAAGAAAAGCGAGAAAAATAGCACAGAGTGATAGTTGTGCTGACATCTGTTTATGCCGGTCTCAGCTTTGAGAGAGAGAGAATACACCAACAGTTATGCTCATACATTTTCATCAACCACATTCAGTGCTAACGGACCATTAAAGCAGTAATAGGATAACAGCAATTAAGCCCTGGGCCATGGGGGAGACAGAACCACTAGAGATAAAAGTGTTGAGAGGAGAGGTACATCCAGAAGGGGGGGAAAAAAAAAGAGAGAAATAAATCGGGAGACAAAAACATTAGAGTAATAGCAAAGTCTATAGCAAAAATGTCTGCTGCCCTAGAAGCCTGAGTTTTTTTAACCCATCTCTGCAGGGATGGCGGGAGATTCAGGGGCAGTGAAAATGAAAGACGGGGATAAGCAGAAGAAGAGAGTGTTTAGGATTCAATTAGCCTTGCCTCTCCTCGTTAGAGCGGGCCAGGGCTGACAGCTGGGGGGAAGGCAGAGAGGTCGACAGGCACATACATCCTCTTTTTACTGTGGCAGGTGACATGTCAGCCAACTTGTAGCATTATCAGGTGGGAGGCTGTAGACTACAGCGACGGAGGCTTGTTTACAACTATCGGCCTTACTGGCTGAATTAATCTCTGACAAAATGAATGCGTGTCTCTCTCGATTGAATTATAAATATTGAAAGATCTAAAACATATTATATAATTTCGTATCGAGCAGCACTGTCGTGTAAAAGCTGTCCCAGTGTGCAGCATGTTAAATAATTTGTGTACAACCTCTCTTGGGTCATGGCATTGAATTGTAGAACGAAACCAAAATGTCAGAACTCAAAGGTGTTTTTTTTTTCCCCTCCATCTCCAACACAATCGAACTGTTACATTGCTTTAGGGAGGTAAATAGCAGGTGACTCCAAGGGAAGGTAAATGACACTGCAAGAGAGCGATCATTTTGCAGTTAATGATGACCCGGACTAAAGACAATAAGGCATGACCTGAGGAGGCAGTGGATTATGATGGTGCACCTCGATGAATAGTTGGGACGGAGCAAATAATGAAGTCATAAACAGGATCTATCCCCTGCCCTCGGATCAGTTAGGAGCAAGCAGAGATGGGAACCATTGATTTTTTCTCCATGGCCCTGGATGTTCTGTGGATCTTGTCTGCAGACTGCCAACTATGTGCATCAATACAGACGTGCCTCGCTTAGCCAATGGCACCCTTCAAAAGGCGGAAGGGGGAGAAAGGAGCCTGTTTGTGTCCAAGGGTCATCTTATGCGATGCTTGGCCCAGCCTGCAGTCGATGAGAAACTCTGTCTTCAAGCTGATAAGGACAAACGTGTGCATGCGTGTTTTTGAGGAAATAGTGAGAAACCTTGACAGAGATAACATGTTTAAAAAAGAACGTGAGACTCAGTCGTAAACTATTTTATCTGTGTTGAACCAAGGACCAAGATGTTACTCTCATTTACGGTGGAGAGGTAAACAAAAACACTTTTAATAGATGCAGATAATTATGAGTGATTCTCATACACTAATTTAAAAAATCTCGATTAATATGAAGAATGGAGGCCAAAATTGTTTTCAAGAGCTTCTTTTGATATCAGCCTCTCACTAATTTTTGCTTAACTGTTTCTAGAAATAAACACGTTGTGACAAAACGATCACTGACAGTTTTCAGTTCATGTGTAGACAAAAGAAAATCTTCACTTATAATTTTTATTTTCCTTATTTGCGATGTTATGTGAAGTTTGAAGATGGTATCTGTAAACTACATGATGTATTGGGTTTTAATATTTTTGTTGTTTGCAAGTATAAAGTAAAAGTATTCAAGAGTTTATGTTTGTAAAGTATTTATTATATCATTGTTCTCTTTGTATACATAGCTATTTTAATCATTTCAATGCCTGGTTAGTGTGTCTATGTGTGTGTGTGTGTTCATGAGTGTACATGGCTTGAGTGTCTCCAACTGTGAAGTGAGAAACTGGACATCTTCCATTAGATCTCTAATAAAGCTAAACCAGGTGAGTCTGATCAGCCTTGTCACTACACCCATTACTAACACTGTTTATGTTTTCAATTAGGCCTCTCACTTGCCCAATGCTCTGTGTGTGTTCATGTGCATGTGTGTGTGTGTGTGTGCGC
>JAQNCA010000002.1:18677218-18690501 GCA_029783725.1 Acanthurus tractus | reverse complement strand
GATGGGGAGTGAATTGGATGGTGCTGTGCTTGTGCTCCTCTCCATAGCAACCGTTATGGGGTGACTGGCTGCTTGGGTGATGGGTTTTCAGCCCGGTCACTTAACCTGAGCGCTGACCCTCATCGTTCATTGCTCCAGTGAGAGGAAAGAAATGGGCAACGCAGTCAAAACCTCTGGATCACACGAGGTTCAGGTCACAGCCCGGCCCGTCTGACCATCACGAACATGTGGGTGTGCATTTTTTTTAAATGTTTACGCATTTAGCAAAATAAAACTCGATGAGGGAGAAAAGTGGTGAAGGATTAATTCACTCTGTACAAACACACCTGTGTCCCTTTTATATCAGACACATGAGCTTGATCATTTCGCTAACAACCTTGTCAAAAACGTCTGTCTTTTAAAGTCTCGGTTTGGAGAGAAGTTTCTATGGTGACACACAAGGACAAAAACTCGCAGTTCAATATTCAATTCAGTTTTGAAAAAATTACAGCACATGTATTCATTTTCTATACATGTGGATTTTCTTAGTCACCCTGCTGATACAGAATTTTTGTTATAGATAATGAAAGGTTTTAAACATCAGAGGAAATCATAAGGAGAAAATGACCAGTTTCTCCATCATGTTTTCTAGCCTCTGTGGGCAAAAGTAAGCAACATACTGGGCATTGGCCGGTAAAAGTGGCATGACACACACGAGGCTGAACGCTCAAATTAAAAAGGCCAATTTATCAGGATACAACCCAAAAAGACCAGGGCACAACACTGTGTGAGGGAGTTGGTAAGAAGGTTAACATTAAATGAACTCTTATTATCACTATGTGTGCAGCTGAGAAGGACGAACTGGGCTTTCATGAAAGGGAAAATCCGTGTGGTACCAATAATTAAAACCACTTCAGGTGCCTGGTTCAGAGGAGACAGAGGACAAAGAGGTTGAAAATAAATAGTTTATTTCTGCTTTGCAAAGAGGTTAAGAACTAAAACTCAGTGTAACCTCAGTGATTTAGGAACTGAGTTTACTGAACAGTGATCTGAAACCAGTAGGGACTTTTACTGGTTCTCATTTTACCATTGCTTCATGGCTTCTACGCATCAGTAAGAAAATCATGACATAAGTTCAACCTAAATGCCCCTGACAATATACTGAGTTCAGCTAATGACTGCTTGGTATCACTTTATCAGGTCACAGTGAAGACGGAGAGCAAAGATTAAAAAGAGCGGAAGGAAGAAAATGGTGTGACTGATGAGGAGCTCTTATAAACATGCTGATTCATTCATCTGCGAGCGCCGGGAAGCACTTCCTTTGGGAAAGAGAGGTCAAACACATTAGCTCCCTGCATTGAGCGCTTGCAGTGCGCTGGGAGAACTGCTAGCACTGGCCTGTCAGGGATGCATCACCTCTGCCTCCTTCCCAGCATCCTTTGGGAAAAAGTGACAGAACTCTTGAGACTATGCTTAGAAATAAAAATGCAAACTGGCCTTCAGTTTGCTTCACCTTTATCAAAAGACTAAGTTAAGTTACCTAAGTAGGGTAAACTTTGGTCTTCTTCAGTATATTTTAACCTGGACTCCTTTCCCCCATGTTTGTTTTTGTGTCTAACTGACTTGAAACTGGTTAAGTGTTGAGTAAAACTGATGGAGCCTGCAGCCATGAAACAAACTGCAACATAATCCTTTCAGGCAACTGCCCACCAGAAATGAACATCCACTAAAAGTGCTTGTTTTTTGCTCTGATGGGCTTAAATTATTATTATAAATGTATGGCAACATTATGGAAACCCTAAAGGGAGAATTTCTTATCGTTTTCATTCACTTTTTATGTGATCCAATTGATTTGTTCTTTAACTAAGTTTCACTCAAGGAGAAATCTCATTTTCTTCTCTTTTTTTTTTTTTAAGATCTTTTTTGGGGCTTTTTCTCCTTTATTGGATAGGACAGAGTTGAAACGAGGAGATAGAGAGAGAGGGGGTAGTGACATGGGGAAAGGGTTGGAGCCGGAATCGATCTCGCGACCGCCGCTTGGAGGACTGAGCCTTCCGTATATGGGCCGCGCTCGCTACCGAGCGAGCTTAACAGCGGCCCAGAAATCCCATTTTCAAGATTGTTGTTTTTTTTTTAATAAGCTAAATATTTAGCCATGGCACTGACAATAATGGCAAACACTAAGCCATGCAATTTCTACTGCAACACAATAAACTTCGCCTGACACTCCCCCTTCAAACTCTCAGCCATGTTTCCATCAATCAACTCAACCTGATTTTATAACTAGACTTCTTTAGTGAAATGACTTAGACAATTACATGACTAAACTAGGTTAAAAAAAAGTACACAATACCCTGTTTAAATAATAATAAAACTCATGTATGTATTCAAGTGTCGCAGGGCATCAGCGAACACACCACATGTACTGCAGCAGGTAAACAAAGCAAGAAAGAAATAATAATATCAGCTTGTAAAGTAAATTTGTTTATTCCACTGGGATGTTAAAGTGTTTTTAATTAGCGATGTGTAATCACACGTGTGCCAGGCACTGGGACACTTAGAGTTAATAAACTTTTCATATTACTTTTATGTTTCATGCATTTTTCAGAAATCCCTACAGCCCTCTATCAAAGGCCTGGAGGTCTTACTAATCATAGCCCAGCTTTTTATGAACACATCAATATTAATACAAAAACAGAAGTGTGGATTAACACAACTTTAATGCTTGCTGATACAAGTGATTTTGTGGCTGCCTATAATTAATGGAAAGGACCGTAGTTTGTATTGCATGTTAACATCCCCCTCAGGAGCGTGAGTCAAAGAGCCAATGGCGAGTTCCCAGAGCTGGTAACCTGGTGTAATTAAGTCTAAACAGCTGGACAGATACAAACATACTCATTTAAAGTTTTAAATTACCAAGACTTCAAAGTTATTTATTACATAAGATTCAAGGGTCCCTGTATGAGGAAGATTTGAGCTCTACACAAGAGTAAAATCTGCTGCAACAACATCTCCAACCACCAGCAAAAGTGCACCAACTACATTAATGTTATCGCAGTGATTGAAGCTAAATTCTCACTTTAACTATTTTTTTCCTTGACCAAAAGAGCGCCGTAATGGAAAATTATTATGCACAAGCACCACCAGATATTACATAAATTACACCCAACCAATAAAAAACATCTTCTGCCTGCTCTTGCGCTGCCATTTAATGCCCAACTGTGAACACTGCAGCAGTGGGAAGCTTCTATATGAGTTTGAGTCAAAACAAGGTTGAGCGATACATCAGAATGATTCGATTAATTCTTTTGCACAGTGTGTAAAAATATACATCATAAGTTGATGAAAGCTGCTACAATAGCTGTTCTGAGTCATGGCAGTTTTGTAGAAGAGTTGCATGTATCATGACTCTATGTGGGCACCTGCTTTGGGACTTCAATAGGCTTTGGCTTGTCTTGTATTGAGTTTAACAATCACATCTATGCAAAGGTCAGATTTGGAAAAGACTCATTAAACTTTATGATCTTCCATTGGTTTGTTTTTGTTAATACAACACCTTCTGGTTTTGAGAGGTGAGTTGAATTAACAGCATAAGTGGATTCCATTTTGTTCTGTCTGTCCCTGTTTGGCAGCTTAAGTGCAGACTTAAATCCTTAATAGCCACAAAATTTTAAAAAACGGAAAAAAAAGAAGAGTTTTAGATTTTTTGACCTTATTGCGTAACGATGAGACAAAGTGTCGAGGCTAAATGAATCATTCTTATAATTCTTCTATGCCGGAGGTAAACTCTTCTACATCTCCTGTTTCTCTTTCAGTCAAACAGGCCCACAGCTGGCCAGCCACTTGAATCAAGAGAAATCACTGCGTGAAATGCTCACTAAGATCCCCAAGCAGGAACTTTGTCATTGGTAAAAAACCCATTTCTTTGCCACATCCAAGTGAGACAACGTCCCCTGATTTAATATAGATCTATTACATCTTATTCAAATGTGTCATTATGCCCAGTGGGTGACTGTAGCTTTACTGTCTGCTCCTGGAAGAAGTACATAAATTCACAGGCTAGATTGGATATTACTTTCTGAATGGCTCTCTGGAGTGGTGTGGAGGCCCTTCTTAACGCAGCCAGAATGAGAATATGATTTCGTCTTCTCCTTTAAGTTACACAAGTGTCTGTGTCTATCAGTCGTGATTATTAGTTTACAGTTTTATGTGGACAAAGGTTCGGGTATGGTCCGGACACACCATTAGAGAATTTCGAAATGGCTAATAATTTCATCACAGCAGCTGAGCTTCTTAAAAACCTGACAGGCTGAGATGAGGTCATGGTGCCAAACTTCACGTCACTGCCCATTACCTGAGTAACAGGTCACTAAACAATGTTTTCACAAGGCCTCCTGAGCGAAACTGGACTTGTATAATCAGCTGGAGAAAACGATTTCGGAAATTGCCTTTAATTATTAGAAACACTCCATTACATCCTGGTATAAATACATTAACTGCACTGTGGTAAAGGCGCTAATCTTTTCCCTGCCTTCCTCCTACTGACCCTTCCGACAAACCGCTCTCTCTTTTGGCCAGAGCCTTTGAGAAATTGCATGCATGCAAAATGTATTGGATGTGTCGGCACCCTGCGTTTTGACTGTGATGGCGTCCAAATGGAAAAGGTATGAAATTAAACAAATTATTTCTGGTTTTTGACTGGCTCACAGCCTCGCTGCCTGTCACTGCTGCTTAGTGTGATGCTGAAGGGGGGGTGGGAGATGAGGATGAGAGAGGCCTGTGGTGGAGGAGCCAAGCCTGGACGTCAACTGTCAAGCCTGGACATGATGCTCAGCAGGCCTAAGGGATACCAGCAGAGCAGAGACAGTTGAAGAGGAGAAACAGACAGGGAAGGATAGGACAAAAGCGACAAAGAAAGAAAAAGATGAGAGAGAGAGACCAGGGCCGACTGGTCTAGTAAATCATGCCCGGAATCTAACATCAGTCCAGGCAAATCTCCCATTTCAGTCGATTCAAAGCAGACCACCTTTTCTAAATGTATTTTTTTTAAACATATTTCTACTGCCTTCTGTTTAAGGCAATAACATTTCTCTTTCGTTTAGGTAATATAAATCCCAAATATCCAAACATTTGACATCTAGTAGCACTTTCCTCTTTGGTTTTTCTCCTCTTTGCACACTCCCTCTCAACTCTACTATGCGACCAGCAATGTGATGACAAATAGAGATCATACTATTAGATTTAAAGCAGGCGGGAGGGGGGGCTCGGTGGATCCATGAATTACTGACGGGCTTTACCGGCAAGTAACAGCTGTCTTCATTGTTGGTATGACACAGGTGCTGATTATACCTGCTGTTTTGATTATATCTTTAACGGTCTGCATCAGTGGAATCACAAGAATCATATCTTTCCATCGGTGTGTTACGTGACTTTATATAACAGTCTGTGTCCATTAAGAGAGGCACTAGAGCCGGTAATCATGCTAGGCTACAGTTCTACAGTTCTGTGGTGCTCTCCTGTGATGCTTTCCCTTTCATTTACTTATTTCATTTAACATTTTTTAACACGGGCCCGACACTTCAGGCCAAATCAGTGTGCCGGAAATCTCCCAGTGCTCCAGATGGCCTGTACGTGTCTGAGAGAGACAGAGAGGGATGGAGACAGAATGAGGGGAAAAAGGGGAAAAAAGGAAAAAGAGAACATAGCTAGGGGTAGATCCAAAATACAAGGGAGAAGAAATGGTGGGGATGGCAAAGGGTGTGTGTGTGTGTGTGTGTGTGTGTGTGTGTGTGTGTGTGTGAGTGGAGAGGGGGTGCCTTCAAAGTGTTGAAGCACTTGAAATTTATTGCAAATAACTGCTCCTGATGCTCCGCCGTTTCAATTTCACACAACACAATTCCACAGCTCTGGAGCAAATGTGTCCCTGTCAGCATCACTTAGTGCTTCCTCTGCTCTCTGCCTCACACCTCCAGCCCTTCTCCTGCCTTCTCCGCCTTCTCCTTCACCTTCGCTACCTCGTCTCCTTCACTCCTCCTCTGTCTTCCTCCAATCCCTCTCACCTTATCCCTCCCATCTCTTTTTAATGTTCTTTTTAAATGGTTAGGCCACCGAAGACGGAAAGAGATGGAGAGAGGTGGGAAATGGGCAGTGAATGAGCAAGGAGAAAGACAATAGACAATGGAAAATAGCGGTAAAAAACAGGACGAAAGGGGAAGACTGAAACACAGGACATGCAGTGAGACGGAGGGCGAAGTTAAAGAATGTGCAAAAAAGTTAACTTACGAGAAACTATTTTGTTATGAACTCTATTGTCAAAGAGAGAGAGAGAGAGAAAGAAAGAGAAAGAGGGTTGAAGCACAAATGAGATGTGCAGCAACCAGAGGAAGCCTATTAAAGCTTTGGTATTAAAAGACTGACTGTTCATTAGTGGGCTGACACCAAACTGTCCTTTATTCAAGGTTCTGACACCAGATACTCGCCACAGTCCCTCTTCCTACAACCTCACCACAGTGGGTGAGGCAGGTTGGAGGGATGAAGAGATAAAGGGATAGGGTAAGAAGAATATTATTCATTTGGGCCATGTTGTGAATAATTTATCTCTAGGATGAGGAGCAGCTCTGGATCCATAATGAGGCTGAGGCCAGTGTTTGGAAGACTTTCATCTTTCACAGTCTAAAAGACCCCTTATCCTAGCATGAAAATCACCAAATAAAAGGCCTCGGTGTAACTTTGACTTTCTCTCCATATGATGTATCACCATATGCACTTGCAAGCACGTTGATAGAGAATCCGCGGCACAGCTAAGCATCGGGACGTGAATCAGCAGGCTTCACGGCATGATACACCACAGCTGGATTAGCCCTGTATGCTTCACCAGCAGCATCATGAGCACAGGCAGCAGCATCTGAGTGGCAGGGAGAATCAGTCAGGGAATCAGCCTGAGAGACGAGTGCTGAGGCAGAAGAAGGAGCAGCAAAGACAAGGAAGAGGGAAGAAGAGAGAAAGAGCAAAAAGAGAGCGCTGCACTCAGTCTGCAGTGGTTTGATAAGACTTATTATTTCATTATCTCTCTGGGCCGAGTCCTGAGCTGGCGTACACAGGCACACACGCTTGCTGTACAAACACACACACACACACACGTGCACATGTACTGAAACACATATACACACAGGGAAGAGATAGAGAGGAAGGAGAAGGCGAGAAGAAGAGAATGCAGATTAAGGACATTTTAATGAGTGGGATAAGAAAAAACAGGCCACAGAGCACTTATTACAAGTTCGCTCAAGTTAGCAAGGAAGCTGTTGTTGCACCCTTTTTACCACCAACCCATTTGTTTGACCATGTTACGTCTGTCAAATGCAGCACCAGTGATACCAAAGCTTTCTCTCCAGAACCACTCAGCATTCGGTGACATGGGTCAAATTTTCTCAGGCAACATGTCTTCTATGTCTGTTTTACTTGGACATGTTGGACTAAATTTTGTCCCAAGACCAGAAATCTGACATGAATAACTGGAAATGCTACATGAGACAACGATATTTCTCTCAATTTTTTTAGTCCTTGAGAAAGAAGTTTGGTTGCAGTGGTGGATTACCTATTGCAGTCAACACTCTAAGTAAATTTAATTTTTCACTTCTGTCATCAGCTTAGTCAACCAGTTTAGGAGGACCTGGATTCAATCCAAAGTGTGGTGAGCTGTTTGATGTTAGCACCATATCCTCAGTGGGATGTTTGTCCCCATTAGAGATTTATTTGTCCCGCTGTCTGGCAAGGAGCCAAGCTGAAGCTGCTGGCTTCTTTTCTTAAAGCTCCAGCCCACCATCAGTGTCTTGAAATGCACACCATATCCCACACACTTCCAGAGAAATGTGATAATTATATAACCACAATATAAAAGTCATAGTAACCTTTAACCGCAGATTAATACACTCACTTTAACTTTATAGTTGCTTGAATCTTGCAGTTCAAGTCTTGTGTATGCTGTTTTATGCAAACAATGTCTGATTTGTTATTTTTACCAGCCTGCACAGCTCAAACCCAGACCCAGATATTACAAATCTAAGATTCAGTGTAAAACTATGCAACTAATCACCTCCCCTGGATATGTTTTTACAAAGGAGGATTGGTCTTGTGTGCTATTTCCAGCAGCAACGACATTAGAGAGGGATGTGTATTTGAGTATATTAGTATATTAGACTGGAGGCAGCGGTGTGTCTCTGTAATTATTTCACTTAGATGTGACCACACATTGCTATTTGTTACTTTTATCCTAAGAATATAGAGGCACAAACACAGTACAGAATGGAGTATTTGATAAATATTTGAGAATTTTATAGATCCAAAGCAAAACTAAAAAAAATGGCATCACTGAGAAAAAAATAGGACAAATTTGTATGCTGCTTCAGCACCACAGACAGGGCGGTGGATTTTTATCAATACACAGCCCAGTGACCCACAGATTCCACAGTGCATGACTTCATCACGTTAAGGCCACAACGTGGCTGCTGGAGTTGACCACAGTCACTCGACACAATGCTTTAGTTTCCACCAGATGTGCCACAGTGCATTTTAGCAGCAGATCTCCACTTTCAGAACGGGACCCATGAACGACATGGAGAATCTGGTTATTTTTAAACTAACAGACCGTGTGCAAACTTTTGATTGTACAACATCACCGAGCAGACATAAAATAAATAAAGCAACTTAAGGCTAACTTACACAAAGAAGAAAAAAATCTACAAAAATGAACAAATCAACAAAATGTGAGACAATAAATAGGCAAAACACTCTTCTGAGACATTCCTGATAGGATATGAAGCCATATGATGGGTGAAGCAAAACTGAGTTCATAATGTGTCATGGAGCTGATCTGGTGATATCAAATGGTTTGAGTGCTGACATTCCACATCCATGATCACGTCTTTAGATCCTAATTTACACAAAACAGTCAGACATACAATGGTTAACTAAATTAGCCAGACAAGACAAGTGAGAGGGAGCTGGCAGGTTAACAAGAGAAATGTATCTTAGTCATCTTGGTAACAAAGGACCCACCCCTCACATACATTCAACCACTGAACGTATGACTGATAACACAAATCATTCAATTCATTGGATTATTTTTAGGGTTTTTATTTGGGGAAAGCCAAAGGACAAAAGAGGGTCACATCCACATCATGTGAGCCATCGGCAGCTGTCGGAGCAGTGACAGGCAGAGACCGCGTCCCTGACGTGTTCCGGGAATGTCAAAACAAAAGCATGACAACAAACGTGGATCCACTGCTGCATATTGAGAAAATGCACTTACAGGTATGCAGAGTTTTATAATGTAAGACAAAACACACGCAGACCTACATGCACACAAGAAGTACACACACTTGGCACTAAAAACAGTAAATGGAAATGCTCGTAGCTCCTTCCTTCTTTACTGGACAAATAACAAACACACAATAAACATGTCTCCTGCCTCCCTGCTAGTAGTGTTTTTCTACTATTTAGTTTCTCCACCTCCCACACTGCCTTTTTTTCCACTTACAGCAAAAGGAAGTGAGGAGGAGATGCATGGAAGAGATGTAAGTACGGAGGAATCGACTCTTTCTAAAATGAGACACATTTTTCACTAAAGCTTCCTCAGGAACTGTGTCACTGGAGGATGACGATGCACAGCTGGATGTGTTATGGGTGAGCATGTATTCGCAGATAAATTTGATTTAAAGTGTCAAAACAGTTAAAGTGCAGGGCTGGTTTAAAAGAAAAAAAAAAAATCTTAATTTTGCTCTACCGAAACAAAAAAAGGGGCAGTTCTCTAAAATCCACTAGTGTGGACCACAAAGGTTTGAAAATGGTTTCATTAGTTCTGTCCATTTACAGCCACAATTTTGAAATCCTTTAACAGAACCAGGTTATAAATAAATAAATCAATGCTTAATTACATAAAAAAAATTAAACAGCTAAGTCTATGCTGTCTTTTGGCCTCTGCTGGTGAGAATTTCCATCCTGCAGACATTCACTGACTGTTCACTATCAAACCTGAAGCTCCTCCGTGAAGCTTTTACTTGAAAACTTCCTTATTTCTTGCAGTTTAGGGAATAAGATTCTTAATGATTGTGGCCTTGATTAATTCCTGACTCACAAAAGAATATTGGAAAATTATGAGGCCCTCACACATGATTCACTGCCAGCTAAATAAGCTCACTTCTTGCTTAAGCAATGAGCATACGTTAATAGAGTGAAAAGGGGTTAAATAAGGTGTAAAGCAGGGCCAAGGTTTGACTCTTCACGTAACAATAGTGCTTGAAAGACAGGCTGGTCGAAGGTCCGTGCTGCACACATGATTGGACTTGAGTACATGCACAAGTGTGTGGGCACTTATAAGGACAGGCGTGCTTAAATAACAGGAAGCGAGCACAGTTGAGAGCAGGCTGTGCAAGTGATGCAGTAATAGCTTTGACATTTTTGCAAAGCCTTTTCTATGTAGCTCTACAAAGTGCCAGGTACAAAGGGGTGAGAAGCTGAGAGGAGAGAGGAGGAGACTTTAAACGCTCCCCTTGTATGAAATCTGCAGTGTAATTACAATACAAATGCTCAGGAGATGAAAAGTAGTTGTTAAAATAGTTTTTTGTTCTTTTTTTAATTCTGCGTGAGCTTTTACAATCTATTCTCCCCGGAGTGACCTACCTCTCGCTCTCTGTCCCTGGGGCAGGTGGGACTCAGGAGAGGAGGGGGGGAGGGGGGGCTGTTGGTGCTTGGCAGGAAACATGCGGCCATGTTCAGCCCTTCATACTTCATTAGTGTCCCTCCCATTTGCTCCCGACTTTTTTTCTCTCCATCCCTTCCCATTCCACACTCGTCTCCACCTCATTCATCGCCACAGTCTCATGGGGAATTAGCTCTCTCCATGATGTCCAACAAAGGAAAAAGTGTGAGCGTGTGTGTGTGTGTGTGTGTGTGTATGTGTGCTGACACTGTACATCTGAGTGATACAGCAGTGCTGCAGGACATTGAAGCCCATACATTTGGTGTTTCTTAGCACTCCTTGATCATTGCCTATGCTCTTCCACTTCTTCATTTTTCCATCTCTCATGTGCAGTATACTTACAGTTAGAGGGATGAAAAGCATGAGGCCAGCAAAGCTTGGGATCCCTCATTCAACCACTCTAACCCAAGCAGTCCACCTCACAGAGGGAGTGTTAAAATATATTTTACACCATCTACACACATTTAGCACATCCAGTGTGGATACCATGAACCTGTCTCTGCTTTGATAAGAAGCAGCGGGTCACACAAGTTCACACCTTATAGAAACTAGAAAAGAATGCACAGGTTGTTGTGTATTGCAGACCAGCCTCTGTGACCCTTTTAGCACCCTTTAACTCCTTTTTAGATTTGCACTACATCACTTTCTCATTTTTCCCTCCAACAGCCTCATGCCTTACACCAGCATCACAGAAAATCTTTGACTAACCAGAAGTGTTTTTCTGTGTGTGGGTGTGAATACGCGTGTGTGTCGCAAACACAGCTGGATCAGTAGCACTTACAGTACCAGAGCTGTTGTAGTTGCGGCTCGACATGGGGTCAGTATTGGAGAAGTATGATTCAATTTAGGACATTGTTAAACAAATAAATCATACAAAGGTCTTAAAAATAGTTTCTTTTAATACAGAAAAATAATTTAAATGATAATTTTCTATGTAAATTGCAGGTAGTCTTGACCTGCTGATATTTCAATTCTACAACTAATTTTCTGGATAAACAAGTTTTAAAAAAGGAAATGCATCTCCACAAGGAGCATTATGTATCTACGTATGTGTGGAAATCACATTTACACCAGCAAATTGGGTAGAAATACACCTCCTACCTCACACTGATTGGATCCAATGTAACGGTTTTCTTGACCTAACTGAGCTTGAAAAGGCTGATAATTGAATGAATTCACCCACTGTTCTCTCCGCACAGGAGACAAAGGGAAACATTTTCTCACAAAGTCAAATTATGCATCATGTTCCCACAGTTGATTCGTTTGTTTCAGAAATGTCTCACATCCACTTATATTATAAGTTCTAAACATAGCTGAAGCCACATCTCTTGGTACTCGAATGTGAAAACCTTAAGTGTTCTGTTCCCAAAACCTTCCCTGTGCTTCAAACCACGGAAATAGGCTAACCTTTTAAAAAGCAGAAAAATAATCTCACCACTTGTCCCCGTACCCCAGGAGAGAGGGGCCATGTTGGCTTCTGTATCACAACCACACTGCTAAATATTTCCCATGATCCATGTCGGAAAACTGAAAACCCACAAAGTAGTTATGATGGGGTAAAAAACATGGCAAAAAAAGAAAAGAATGTTTACATGCCATGTTAGCTGACTGTCACCAGGGACGCATTATGCTGTCCAGAACTATTAAACGTTAAGAGTATATTTAATACATCTGGTTGCCTGCTAGTACCTAACCATGGGACTCGAGCCAAGGCCTTGTCACTGAGATAGATCTGTGATTACTGTATAAAGCAGACCGAGGAGGCTTTGCCCAAAGAAACACAAGCAGACGCAGAGGGAAGATCAAGGATCAGAGCAATAATGGAGAGGAGAGAGCGAGCTGAGAGGGAGGGACGAACTCGAAGTCGAACAGATTGAAAGTGTCAGCGCCCCACTTTACAGCAGATGGGGATTTCACGATGCACAGCTCTCCTCTCGTTCTCTATTTACAATTCTCCCACTTAGGCTTAGCGAGAAGCATCTCTTTAGTGAGACTGTCATGGCTCTTGTTTAAATACATCCATATTCTGCTGCACAAACAAGTGAAACACAATTGTGCAGTGATATGAATTCGTCAGTAGCAATATATGGTTACTTTTGTCTATAGGGATGAGTAAAAGCACGCACACAGGCGCACACAGGCGCGACATATAAAGACACCAGAGGCACTACAGTGTAATTGGCTTGATACGCACATCCTACTGTCTCCATCCTCAAGGACTGTGTGGGTTCAGGCGTAAAGCACCCAGCTCGGTAATGAGGGAGAAAACTAATATTTGGAGTGGATTAATATTGTTGATCTGAGGTGGCGCTGAGGCTAAGCACACCAGCCGACAATTCTTAGTGAAATATGCTCGTGTTTGTGTATTGGAGGTGCAGTGGCGACCAGGCGGAGAGAGCATCACTCAGGCATACGCTGGGCAGCTGAACCCTGCAGATCCGCTCGTGGGCACTCAACAGCAATCCATCCTGAACGGTTCCTTACGCACACTGTATGTGTGCAGATGCACGCAGTGTCACACACACACGCACACACACACACAGACACA
>JAQNCA010000002.1:18630511-18660460 GCA_029783725.1 Acanthurus tractus | reverse complement strand
TGCATAATTCAAAAAACTAATCCCCAAATTTTGTATAAGGTTTAATTTTTACTGCACTTTCAAGTTCTTCGACTGTAATGGCTATTAAAACAGTAAAGTATCCATTACTCCACAGTGTCAAAATGTCAGCGGCAGAAAAGTATTTAAGTGCTGTGTGATGATAAAGTATTCGGAGGACGTGCAGTGGTGATGTATGAGTTTACCACAGGGGTTAAGACAGTCATTGAGCTATGTCAAATGAGTCTTGTGGCTCCAATAGGCAGCATTGGCCCTAAGGGTCAAAGAATAGGTCACACTAAGACATCTCATGGGAGATGAAGGATTGCCCCAACATCTTAACCCACTGGGTATTACTATCATCATCAGAGATGTTTTTCACAACATAGCCTTGGGATAGAATAAATGAGCCTTTAGAGAGAATAAATGACTGGTCTGAAAGGGGCCTTGCTTTACTACTGTAAGGGCAAAACTCCATGAGTCCCCGGTCTCCATTAGCGGAGACAATGTGATTCTCTTTTGTGGCCTCCCCACGGCCCTCTCTCAGTGTGAAACGAGTTGAGTCTTCAGCTGCAGCCACCAGAGAGGCACACAGACAGACTTACTGACTATAGCCACAACCGTTCAGACGTGGAGACTGAATTAAAAAAAAAAAAGTTGGTACATTTGAAAGACGCTGCGTCTGGAGAGGCAGCGCATTAAGGCTCCAGACGATCTGAAAAAGGAGCAGGAGCTAGTCAGTCCTGATCTGAGAACACCAACAAAGAGCCAGCAAGTGCAGGGCAGACTCAGGCATCCCATTAGCCTTTGAGTCTAAATGTCAGTGTCTCCACTGGCCTAGTTCAGCAGGCTATTCCCCTCTCCCCCATGAGACCCACAGTGCAAAAATACTAACAGAAGAAAGAAAAATAAGTCAAGTATATGAGAGACTAAAAAAAATGAATTACAATCTTTGTCTCGTTTGAGTCTCCTGCTGATCATGCAAATTTGTCATTTTTTGAAAACACCAGATGATTTCAGATGTTATTTCACAGCGGACTGAGAAATGTACATGAAAAAGAACAAGGCTTTTTTTTTTTATAACTGCACCATATATTTTTCAGATCTTTTCAAACTCAAACAAGCGTGGCTGGTGCTCGGTGAAAGCTTTTAGAGAAATTTTGTATTTGTTTCATCATGCAGACTTTGACTTAGTTCTTGTTGACCTGTGTGGCTGTCTGTAAGTGTTTGTTTATGTGTGCTTATGTGTGTATATATGTATTTATAAGTGCATATGCTAGCGTGGGTGTGTTTTGTTTGTTCTCTCTGCCCATCCTGGGTGCTGCAGCCTGAGGCCCTGCCCTGAGAGAGGGCCCTTGATGCCTGTGCGCTTTGTGTGACATTTCTTAGTAAAGGCCACTGCAAACAAAAGCATCTCCGCAAGGAGTAACAACACAAATACTCTACCTTCTGCGGTAAAATGAGAACCTCATCATAATCTCTGCCTTACAGATCTCTTTTTACAGCACGAGAAAACCTCTTCATCCTTCGGCCAATTTTCCAGACTGAGGAACAGACTCAAAGATTCTCCGTCTCCTATTACTTTTCCTTTAAGCTCTATTCTCATCACTATTAACTGGTGAAAGGCTGCACAGGCGTTATGCATACTTAAGGTTAAATAGAATGCTTTAAGGGGGGAAAAAAACTTTTTACTTAGCTTTAAGTAAACCTCTGCAAAGCAAGCTATTTAAGATAGATGCCACAGTTGGTCTATTAAGGAGCCATAACGATGGAAACAAATGAACACTGAGGAGGACAGTTTGTGAGCCAACACACAACTGCAGACCAATTTATACTCTCTAAAAATTGCAACAGGAGCTAACTGGTGCCAAAAGACTCGCACAGCACGTGACTGGCATGCAAAGCGCCTGCTCTCTTACTCTCTGTCTCTGCGCTAATTGCATGCTTGCTGTTTTAGCAGGCATAAGTATACTCTAGCCAATTTGTTGGACAATAGAATCGCATTAGCGACGTGCATTGTTCACCATGCCTCAATCCATAACCAGCTCTCTTCCACTGTGACACTCTTTCTCTTACCATCATTACCAGTAGCACACAGAGTGCACACGACTGGTTTAAAATATTCAGTTGTGTGCTTATTGCCTTAAATACTCTCATCCTCCTCTCTCCTCCTCTTCTCATCTTTATCATACATTCACTCTTAAATAGTATAAAAAATAGAATCTGTAAATAAAACAAATGGGAGGAGAAAATTAATGACTGGTGTTGTCTCTTGTTTTTGCCACGCCAGCTGGGTTTCCATCCACATTCAGAAAGGGCAGAAAACAGTTGGAGCCGACCTCCATTGCAGTGCTCAGAGGCCATCCATCCAGTTCCATCTTATCTCAACCTATCCCAAACAGCAATTAGCAAACCCAAGCCACCACGGTCTAAATCACACCCAGCATCTCTGGCCTTGGTTCAACATCCCATTACACACATTCCTGCAACTAACCTCTTTTTTTATGACACACAAACCCCCAGCCCCTCTCCTGTCACACCCCCCTCCTTCACGCACTCCAGTGAGGTTGTCCGAGTTTGAGGCTAACCTTTTCACGATCGAATGTGCTCTGCAATGCAGTGTGAAGATTTAACATTATTATTATCAAAGGGAGTGTGGGTTTGAGAACAACTGGCAATATCCCATTAAGTTGCCTGTGGGGCCACAGTGGTTTCAGCTAGCACGGTTAAGAGTAATATTTCCTCTCCATTTCAGCAGCACTGGAACAGAGCTAAAACAAGGCTGAGTGCAGTGTGAGATGCCATTTTTAATGATACAAGCAGACACAGAGTAGACTGTAAACACTGAGTCTGCAAAGAAATATCGCTTTAAATGTTTTAAATTTAATTTGACGGGAAAAAACATAATTTAACTGAAACAAATCCTATCGAGCTGTTGTTGTTTGGAAATTAGATAACTCTGCTGTTTGCTACTTTTAATAGGAGGCATCATTCAAATTAAATACAGAAATATGTACATGGAAATTAAATACCAACACTCTTAAGCTCAATTACCTCTGGTAGAACTCAATGGGATGTGGAAACAACACAACCCAACACACACACACACACACAAACAGACAGACAGAGGCAGGAGAGAGAGAAAAAGAGAGACAAACGACAAACTGAGACACATTGAGACTGATAAAAAATGCAGGAAGCTGGTTTAGCAGTGGCTGCGATGTCGCCAGGGAATACACAATTGTTGACTTCCATGTAGAGAGAGACAATGAGTTCAGCTTCATTGACTTCCACAAAGGCAGTGAAGCACAGTAATTACCAGGACTCAGACAGAGGAGGCGCTACCACCACAAACACTCCGTATTACGGAGGCAAAAAAAGCAAACACACACACACACACACACAGACACATTCACACAAATAGGCTGACACACATGTTAACCATTACTACATTTTAACTAATGTGCAGAGGCACACAAGGAAGAGATGCAGCAACAAGGTTGAGATTCTTCAACCCGAGGAGGAGAAAAAGAATAGAGGCAGTTGCAATTGCAAGTGATAGAAGTGGATAAACAATATCATAGAGGTGGGAATGTGCTTCAGAATGGAAATACATAGAGCAAGAAGTATGAAAAAATGAGGAATGAGAATTCCCAAACAATCTAATCTGTCCTTGAGTGCCCTCCTACTGCAGCATTGTTCTGTCAGAGCCAGATAAGTTGGGAGGCGCTGAAGTGAGTGAACAGAGGAGAGGAGAGAAAAGAGAAAATCAATGATAAGAGTCTCTACTTGCCACAGTAAAGGGCTGAGGGGGGTGAGGGTAGGGGATGGGGGGGTTACAGGCTGAGGATGGTGGTGTAAGGGCATGCACTGGGGGAATAGGGAGAAGGATGTGATCACAGACTGTATAAATGGTGGAAGAAGCTTCTAGGTTTGAAAAGTGAGGCCAGTGTGAAAAGTGCCTAAAAGCTGCATGCTTTCTAATTGCCAACAGGGGGCATCTCCAATGGTAGCAAAGGGTAAAATTATATGTAAACTCATAAGAAAATGACACAAATTCTGACTTGATTCAACACATCGGTTAGCAGTTTTTTTAATGAGTTTTTGGTCTCAATCACTGAATTCAAGTTTTTTTTAATACAGCCTGATGTTCTATTGTAAATTATGGTCACATTCAGAATAAAATGGGACTGAAAAAATCATATCTTGGTATTTAAAGGCTGAATTGTGTTACAGGATATATATTTCCATGTTTTCTACAAAGTAGGATATTGTCCAGTTGTAACAAATTAGATTTTTCCTTAGCTCTCTGTTCACAGACTGTGAACAAAACAAAATGCAAAGGCAGGGTGTCCTGACATGTTTAAATATACAGCTGCAAAGCACGTGAACAAAATCAAAGCTACATAAAATAAATGTGGACTACCATTTCAAACACCACAAACAGGTAATCCACGAATCAATGGCTGACATCTAGAAATTGGTGACTCCTTGTGTTGATCCTAGTGTGAGTATATGCAGTTTTGTATCACTGAAACAACCATTAAAAATCAAAATACCATATATCATACATATTTATTGCAGGAGCTCAATGTTATAAACATGCCTTTACTTTCTTTAATGTTCAAACATGCATTGTAATTTCAGGGAAAGTTTTCTCTGCAACTAGGTAATAGGTGACAAAGAGAAAAGGAGCTCATTCTTTTAAGTCCAAGATAAGCAGATCCCTTTTCCTCATGATGATGACGTGAGAATACTTTATGCTTAATGTGCAGACGTCCCATCAGATAGGTGTAATATATACAACCTCTTTGTCTTCCACCGCAGGTCACCCATCTGGGCCCTGCTTAATTCATTAAATGCTATCTTAAGTGGCTGAACTGATGGACTTCCATTATTCAAAACGTTTCGGAGCAAGTCCTCCAATACAATTACCTCGAAGCACCGGTATCTAAATTAAAGTTAAATATTTAGAAAATCTCCCTAAAGCTGCTAGAGGGATAGGGCTAGATGTTTTATGTGTTCATTTCCAAGATAAATCTGACTGCAAACAGATGAAGAAGAAAATAATTTGCCATGGGTCTGTTCAGAATTTCCTGAGCGCATTGTGTTCTCTGTCCAAACATTTAGTGGTTAGGAAAGAAAGCATGCTTGTACATGTTCTTATCCGAGAGCTGACACATACACACAAACACACCAGGACCTGATAATGGATTTGCAGCAGGATGGAGACTCCTGTCACCATTTCAGAGGAAGGAATATGAAAGTGATTCAGGTATTTGCATTCAACAAGAACTTATCTAAAAACAGTTACAGTATCAGTCATGGTCATGCTCACATTTGAACCGGTTGGTATAACAGGCCACATCTGTTTTTTCGGTGGAGTCTAAATCCTGTAAACACGGAGGAAAGTGAGAAAAGATGCTGGAAAACTAATGGGGATCACTCATCGATTCATCCCATCAATAATGCTAATTGCCATCCAGTTTCTTACTCTGGTCGGCTGGGCAGCTGTTGATAGCTCACACAGTGAATTCAAAAGATTTGCTTTGCTCATTGTGGCCTGACAAGGAGCAGGCTTTGGCACGGCTTAGGGGCACTGTCAATGTGTGCATTAAAATTACTTGTCTAAACATTGGCAGTAAGGTCAGACTTTATCCCAGCTTTCCTTCACTGAAAGATCAACACGAATACTTCCTGCAACAGACTGGACAAATGCCCGGCTTTCTGGTTCATCTGTTGGTTTTTCCTTCAGCTTTTTAAACTGAGAAAAACAGGAACAGCAAAAGCGAGGTGAGATGTCAGTACTGAGTTATAATTGTTGCCATCATCTCAATGACTCATCGAAGCTTACTCACTCGAACGGCTGCTTCCGCCAGGCTGCATCAATTACCATGGGACACTTATGACTAATCTTGCTTCTTCAAAACTTTCATGATTTAATCTTTATTAGTGAAGGCAGGTTGTTGATACTTTTTAAGTCTTTGCACACTGAGCTACACAGTGTTGCTTTAAAACTCTGTAACAATTTACTGATGCATGTATTCAAATTTAAAAGATGCTAATATTATATGTACTGTGTCTGGTCAAGCCAAGATTTTCAAAGATCAAAGCTTCAAACATAATGTTAGAAACCACTATTTTAATTATTTGTTTCTAGCAAAAATAACGAATTTTTGTAAAAAATCTAACAGAATTATTTAAGTTTTGTTCTGTACATTTCATGGGGTTTTCCAAACTGCTTTGTGTGAAGGACTGAAGGAGTGCAAAGACAGATGCTGTCAAACAGCTGCTGAGAGACCTCTGGAGGAGAACGCTTCTGAGGGAATAAAAGCCCAGAGTCACACCGGATTCTGATTGGATCTGAGGCCATTTCCCAGCAGGAGGGGAGCTCACAGTTTTGTTTTATTTTGGGGTGTTAAAAAGAGGATTAAGGGGATTTATCTTCACTTCAGCCTGTTGCAGCAGTGAGCCAAGGTACTAACCTGTGCTGTAGTTCTTTCATTCTTTCTTTGTTGACTGTGTATTAAAGAGAAAATATAATTTACTTAATGTGCATACAGAGGGCAGAGAAAAAAAGGAAAGAAAAAACCAACCAAACCAACATCTGGTGAGTGCTGAGTTCAGTCAGTGGCTGAACTCTTAAACACAAAAACACAAATGTTTGGAACAGACGTTCATGATATGCAAAACTTGTTGACCAAATACCTGCAAAACTTACAACATTTCAATCAGTTTCAGCTGGAATCTATCTTTCTATCTGTCTCTCTATTTTCTCTGTCTGAAGCACATTTACAGAGACACATGCAGAGCTACATGTGCTGTTAAGCGGAAGGAGTTTCTTTGTTTTTTGGCATAGATTAGTGCTTCAGCTGTGAGGAAAGGACAGCCCAATTTGTCAAGAGAGTGCATGGAGCTAATCACATCAAAGGAACTGCTACCCAGGCTAATATCAGCCCACGAGCAGGACGCCTGATTCATTAGTCTGCATCTGCAGGACAAATCACTTCTTTGCTGACATACAAAAGCAACACAGACGCAAGCAAGATCATCCCTAGTAAAACTTGCAGCATGCCACTGGCATGAGATAAACAACACTAAGAGTACTTGATAAATTCTATGTGACATCATATTTAACTTTGTGAACTGCATCACATGCAGCAGCCTGCATCATAAATCTCTGCATGGTAAAGTGGTGCTACAGTGCACACTGCACCAATCATGTGTATGCAAATGTGTGTGTGTGTGTGTGTGTGTGTGCGCTTCAAAGAAAAATGTTTTTTTTCCTCCGTGGCGAGCTTCCATTCAGCCTCGCCTCTGTTTGAGTGGAAATACGGATCAAATGGATGAAATATGTTTCCACCTTTTCTCTATAAAGGAAGAGCAAGCATATATGAAGAATATTCTGCCCTCTTAGCTCCAACAGAACAGAGTTGTGCCCTTCAATGCAGTGTCATTTGTCTCTATTTTCCCTGTCCAGTGGGTATCACGTCCGACTCAGCGTTTCCACACACCCTCCTCTGAGATGACAAACCATCCTGTAGGGCCTTTCTCTCCAGAGAAAAGATTACAGTTAAGGCAAAAAAACCCCACCACAGCTATTCAAACTTCTTGACCAAATTTCTGCCAGTTGCTGGGTAGGAACCAAACCACTAAGTTGCCAATTTACTTAACAGAGTCATTATACTGCAGTAATTCAACCACAAGCTCTTACAGTCAAAGCTGGCATCAGTCTGCAAGAAGCTACCATGAAGTGCTTCAACTAATTATAAAACTTAAAAAACTTTTTTAAAAAAAGCAGAATATATCTTTACTGTGTCTACAGTGTTTACATTGTTACATATCTAGTAAGGTGGTCATCAGTAATGAGGATGGGAATGTGTGAAGCTATATAAAGCCTCTCTGACTGACAGCAAATTCAAGCTCATACGTGTTGCCTGTCACATGGCTGGTGTTATTACGCTCTGCTTCTGTTCCGTAAATCCTTTTCATCATCGCTACCGACAATGTTGTTGTTGCCAGGTGCCGTAGCAGGTCTTTTATCACCGGCCCACTGAGTACCTTTATTCTGCTTTTCTATTTCATTTTCCTCTATTCATCTCATTCGGCGGAAGAGAAAACAAACTTTCTCAAGTTCAATCTTCACCAACCAGCACCTCCAATTTTACACACACATGCACCTGCACCCGAAGGCACACAAACAGAAATACGCACACACTGAGACAAACAAAGAACACATACTCTGATTCCAAACCTATTTTCTTAAAACACAACAGGAACTGTCAAATTGCTGTCGCTAAACTTTGTGATTTACCAAACTATGAATAATTTGTGCATAAATTAAGTGAAGGGATAATGAGAAATGCCACGCTTCTGTGATGAGAGGAAATGGAACGCAGCAGTGGCCAATCAACTTTTAAAGATTGGAAATAGAATCAACAACCTCACCTGACATGAGAAGCATGCAGGGATGAAAAACCTGACTGGACAGTCAATAAACTTTCAGGTTTGTAGGGTTTGACCAGCTGTTAACGAAGAGGAAGGGGCTTCTGTGTGGGCATGTGGAGATGTGTCGCTAAAGATAAAATGCACTTCCTCCTCAGCCTTCTCTCCTAGCTGGGGGGGGTTCTTCTTCTCTGTTCTCTCCCCAGCTTTGAAGCTCTTTTGCCTCTGATCTGTCATCTATCTCTTACCTCCCATGCTGTCCTGTGCACGTCTGCTCATGAGCAGGACAACTACGACGGTACAGCAGCCAACGCACAGTGGGAAAAGGTGGCCCGGCCTGCCTTATGGCAAGCAAGACTATGCTAATGTAAATTCATTAAGGAGCTTGGTTCTTGTGCGACAGTGAAATATTAGCTGACTGCTGTGCAAGACTTGTCAATTCATCAGATTGCCCCTGCCACAGCCATCTAAAGTGTATGCATTTATAAACAACAGAAATCAAATGCTTCACAGTGGGGTGTGCTGACTTTTTCTGTTCTATTTTTTTACAAATTTACTTTTATTTTAACACTTGGTGTTGCAAATAGGCTTGTAAACGACTTTGTCATTGGAAGGTATCGGCCACAAGCTGAGGGATCAACACCAGTCAGAGTTCAGTAAATCCAGGTTTTGTTATGTGGTGCTGCTGGTCAGCAGTGGTACAGAACTGTCCCCAGCAAGGACACCCAGACAGTATCACAACAGTCTCTTTTTGCACCCATAACCCCTCTCTCCTTCCCCCCCTTTGCCCAGGGGTGTCTGCCTGGGAGGCACGTCAGTGTGTGTCTCCCTACGGTCTGTCTCTCTGCCACTGTGGCGAATCAATTCTTAATAAACCATCTGAAGGCTTCCTCTGCGATACCTTTCATTTCCCCTCCTCAAAGCTGCAGGGCAAATTAGCCTGCCAAGAGGATGAGAGGGAGCAAGCGGCAGAAGAAAGCAACAGAGAGGGGAGTGAGGGGGGAAAAAAAAAAAAAAAAACGACCCAACACCTACAATTAAATTAACAAATCACTGTTCTTAATTAATCAGGGAATTACAAGCAGAACTGTGGGTTTGAGACGTGACTGACATGGCTACCGCTCTCTGCATCTGCTTTTGTTGGTGCTGCTGGGGTGGGGAGGCAGAGAGAGGTAAACGAGGAGAAGAAAGGCAGATGAAAGCTTAATACAAACTCTCCGCAGAGCCCCCTGAGCAGAATAGCGAGGCTGTTACCTCTACTCCTCCCCTGCCTTTTTTCTTTTTTTTTCTTAGTTTCCTCTCCCTTCCACTTTCTTATATCCTCCTTATTCTTCCCTGACTTAGTTTCTCCCCCCTTCCACTCCAACTATTTCAATCCCTCGCCTATTACCCTTTATCCACTCCCTGCCCCTCTTCTCTTCCTCTACCTTTCGCTGGTTCTGAAACTATGTTTGCAAATGAGGTGTGATTGACAGCTGGATTACACCATCACTTTGTAATCCTTTTATTTCTGTGTTAAGGATAATCACCCCCTAGACCAGGCCCTTGCCTCCTGTCTCCAGGGACAATCAACAATGTATGTGCATGCAGTGTGTGTGCACGCATGAAATCCTATGCATGTGCAATATTTAATTGTGTGTGACTAACCTTTCCCAAAGCCTAGGCAATGAAACATTCATTATCTCCACTGTACACCGAAGCCAACAATATGCCAATCATCATGCAGGACCACCAACACTCTGCTACATAGTTCATAAACTGCTGAATGGTACAGAGTGAGCCCATCTTTCTGTCCATCCAAGCCCTGGCTTAGAGCAGAAAAAAGTATCCCATCTCCCCGCCTGCTGTCTGCAGCTCCTCAACTCTTTCTACCCCAGAGATGAGCAAACACTGTCTTCTCTTCTAAGTGTGCCTTTTCCAAGCCCGTCTCTTCCCTTGCCTCTGCTCCCTCCCTTCCTCCTCTCTTCCCTTCCCTTCTTTCCCCGGCTCCCTCGCAGGAGCTCGTTCCCTCGGCGGCCACAAGATTCACTTTGTTTTTGATCATTCTCAGATTCTACATTCTCCCAGGCCCAGAGGAGGAAAGCAGGGCCTTTTATTACCCTCGCTCTTTGCCTCTTCCTCTGATGTGCTGAGAAAGACAATAGACAGATAGGGAGAGGAAGAAGAAAGAGATTCTGGCCAGTGCCGCTTTAAAAGTGAGTCTGTCCCAAAGCTTGAAATGGCTGGCTCCAGCCTACATTTAGTCAATGTCTCACCAACGGTAATACAAGGCCTTTTTAGCCTTACAGACAGAGAAATGCTACAGTGTCACATACCAGTCCCTCATTCAGAGGCTGGTTCACAGTTGCACATAGTATCAGCGACACAGCAGTCATCCACTGTATCTCAGAACAGAAGACCTCTGTTTAAAATTACTGCTCACATTCGGATGGTAAAAAATCTGTAAACTGAAAAAAATAAGTTTGTCTCAAAATAACTGAACTTTTCAGACTTTTTACAACATAGTACAATATTTGCTATGCCATGACTGCAGCTGACTGTAGCTGAAAACCAGAACGGCCTTATTACGCTATCTGCCCTCTATGTTACATCGCAACCCTCGATTCAATGGTCATCATTAATTTATAAGTGCATGTATTCATTGCTCAATGGAGTGCAAATGTTAACTGAGTAATTGAGTATGTGCAAATTATTAACACTCCACGACAGCCGTTGCCAGAGCACCAATGGTCCGTCTATTACATTTTTTTTACGTTATTGTAAATTAGGCACAGCTGCCTTTTGAACACCAACTGCAGCCTTGCAAAGCCAAAAAAAAGGAAAAGAAAAGAAAAGAAGAATAAACAATAATTTGGCCATCATCTTCAGTCATGCATCAAATGAAAGAGACCATACAAATCAGAAAATGTCTTAATAGGAGATTAAAATGTGTTCAAGTGAAGGAGTGACATTTTTACTGTCAGCACGGTTTGAAAAGTCTGATTTTGCACATATTTGTATAACATTAGCCTTCACCTTCATGAGAGAGATGAGGATTTGAAGTATAATCATTAACTAATGGACAAACAGTGTTTTGTTGTAAAGCTTCCACGACCACACTGCCTGTAGTATTTTTTGTGCTGTTTACCGTGCTCATTGATCGCTGGCAATGTACCAGTATGCTTTGCAGTAAAACACTTACACAAAAAGCATTTAATGCATGGATGCATGCCCCGAAATATACGGTCACACAACAGCCTCTTGCACAAATACAGTGTATCCCATAAGTGTTTGGACTATTTAGCGTCATGTGTGAATGAGAGCAGGTATAATAAATATTAAGAATATCTTGAATGTGTCAAGACCAGTCAACATGTTCTGATGACTGAAGTACCATGGCACTCACAAGCACAGTCATATTATAGTTGTTTATTCACAACACTTTTGGTAATTAATGCTTTTTTAAGTTTTTTTGACATATTATCAGCGCAAATAATAATTAAGTAATTAAAATAGATTAACAGTTGCAATTCAATTTGATCAAATGAATCAAAAAGCCATTATTTTGAAGGTCTCCACTCTCCCTGCAACCAACCCTGCCAAAATGTCCTTGAGCAACAATTCAACATTCAACCACAACCTCAGAGGGCCAGCCAGCCAGCCGACTCTGCCCCAAGCCAGGGGGAGGATATGGAGACCCCCCCCTCCCCCCTTTGGGGAAATCAATAAAGTCTGTCAAAAACAAGCCACCATCTATCTTGACACGAATCATCAGACACTGTTTGCAAAGACCAAAGCTCCTCTGGAAGCGCCTTTGTTAGCCCCGTTTTAGTCTGTTGAATAACGCAGGCCAAGACACTACGGGACTCATCATTGTCTTGTGATTAATTAGCATTACTGGCACTCTGTTTGTCGACCCACGACTCCTCTATCCTTTTCTTCCTCTGTCCCCTGTGTTTCTGCGCAGCTTCCTTGTTCAGAGGCGATGGTTTGACTGTGTGCTGAACTTAAGAACTTAATGGGGAACATTCACAGGGAGTTCAGGACACAATTAGTGATTACCAGACAGCCACGTCTTCTGAGGGCTTCCATCCTTCGTTTCATCCTCCCCCTAACAAAGACAAGGGATCTTCAAGCAAAAGGAATAGCATATGAGGCTTTAATGCTCTTGGATTTGTCCTGCCCACATTCTCAGACAGATCATACACTTCTACGGCTTGATTAGAAAAGTGTGAGAAATGGACAGAAGTCTCTTTAATTAACCATAACAGTCTGATCTCGGTTTGGGGAAGTAGGCAGGGTGGAAAGATAACCGAGGGCCGGGTAAGAGGTGAGAACACTGAACCATTTTTCATATTCTTCTTTATATCGCTGTTACGCAGAGCCTTCATAACAATGGCTGTAAATTAGCTTTTAGTCCATTTCTCTTTAATTATGTTTTGTTACAAGAAACTGGAGCTAGGAGTTTTGAGGAGAGGAGGAGAATTATCCAAACTGAGCTCATGCATTTTTAATTTGCTCAGTGCTTAAAGGGTAATAGAAACTGAAAGTTGAAATAGTAAAAGGGGAAAAAAAAAAGCAAAATGGTGGCACTCCTGCCTGTTCCACTACAACCGACTGTCTTTATTAAAGACCACCGACAAAATATAAAGTGATGGAGTCGTGATGTGATAGCTGAATCATCACTTTATTGGTGGCTTCATTTCTAACTTAATCAATTAGAGCGTAATTAAAATGCTGCCATAGGCAAACAGAGGTAGTGGATGAATTAGGAGTGAGTGGGCAGGAGGAGGACACCACGCTGTTTGGGTCCAGGCCAAAGCTATACTGGAGTAGTGGGCGGCCTTGGAGGGGAATCCAATTTGTTTAGAGTACCATAATGGGTTTTGTGTTTCTTTGTGTATATATGTGTGTGTGTTTTCATAAATGTGAAATAACAGCAAGCAGCACCGTATATGATAATGTGCTTGTTGCTTTAGGGCACAGAGCCTTATCTTGTACTTTCTCTTCAACTCTGCTGAGAAGAGAGTGTCTCTCCCCCTCCATTGCACTCTCTATTCCACCCTCCCTCTGACAGTAGCCCAGCTGAAGGACATGGTCAGTGTGACTCTCAAGCAAAGAGAGAACGGCCTTGTAGGCTTATCGTTATCCTGCTGGTGTAATCCCTGTCCACCACCTTCCAGCTAAAGAACAGCTGTGGGAGCGCCCTGCATCTCTATGCTCCTTGTGACAAACTATTTTACCAAAGACAGCAGGGACACCTCACAACAGCCGCTGTGGAGTCTTAATCTGACACCGCACAAAAAAACACATCCTAACCTCAGACAAAATGTGCATGTGTTTGTGTGTCGGTGTGTGTGTGTGTGTACGGGAGAGTGCTAGCTGGTAGTGTCCCCTTGTCATCTTACAGCCTTCAAAGCCCATACAGACCATCTGTGCATTAAAGAGCTGGAGTCCGAGCAAAAGTGTTTAAACGGGTTTAATATCTTCAGGAGGGCCATAACCTTGGTCCTGTTGGACCCCAGAAGGCCCATCATACCAAGGCAGGAGGTCTCTTAATGTACCGAGCAGATGACAAGGATGCAGAGTTCACACACACCGCAGAGTAACTCAATCTGCAGGAAGTCTCCCACATTTGTTCGTCCACTCTCCCCCCCCCCTCCCGGTCCCCGCCTCCCTGTCTCCTCTGTCCCCGCTCTCAAAACAAAGGGAGAAGATGTCAAAAATCTCATTAAAAAATAATGGCCTCCACCTGCTTTCTTTCTTTTCTCATTTTCTCCTGCTTGCCTTTCTAATGACCAGCTTGGAAAAACCTGGAGGATACCCGCTATGCACAGAGCGCCAGACAACTAACCTCCATGCACACAGCACATCCGACCACGAGTGCGCGCGCACACACACACACACACACACACACACAAGCACATAACTGTGTCTGCAGCATTAGTTCCCAAGCTGAACCGTATTAATCAAGAGGAACTCATGCAGGTGTAGCACCTGCCCCCCCCCGCCTTTGCTTACCTCATAAACCACTCATGGGTAGACCTTAAGAAAGCAGGAAGTGCTCAACCATGATGTGGCTAAATCATTTATACGAGCCTCTCTGGAAAATCCTTGCACAATTCTTTAAAAATATGAACGTATACATGAGGCCTGGGATTACACTTAAGTAAATATGTGTCAGCTGGCTATTTGTAACAGCTCCCTGGGGTCAGATTAGCCTTTGGCCTGAAAAGAACATACCAGCACATCTGTATGTCTTCACCGCTTCACAAGACATTCAATAAATATCAGCCCCATGCGTTTCTGTAATTAATAACCATGGAAAAACGGATGTGTCTGCGCCTGCCTCCATGACTGAATATCCTCACAAAAATTAGCCATAAAGCGTGTAATATTTCAAACAGATGGCTGAGAGAGAGTAAGGATTTCTGTTTTTATTTTGCATTATAACAGAGATTAGACAGTTATATGGGAGGAGGCTGCAGAAACAAAACATGAATGATTTAAAACAACCAAAAGAGAGAACCGAAGAGAGGAAGGACTTTGCAAAAGATTAGAACAAAGTCACCACCAAAGACACCATGATGCAAAACTAACATTAGAAAGCACTGATGAAACAATAAAGAGTGATTTAGGCAGAAGCAGAGAGAAACAAAGGGAGCTATATTCCAGCACGTTTAATCTACATGAGGACACACGTCTGCTATCGACCCAGATAACACAACAGGCTGTGTATCATGAGATTTGGGGCAAAAGGTAAACAGGAAATCAAAACAATCTAATGGCGTTTCAGGCTAAAGGGAAAAAGAGAAATAACATGTCGTCCATTCCTATATAGCATGTGAAAAGAATTGACATCCTTTATCCAGGCTATGAATGACTTCTGCATAACAGACCTCTGTCCCCACATCACCACAAACACTATGAACCACTGAAGTGTGTGTTTGCTCTAATTTGGATAGCGGAGGAGGTCATTCGACTCTAATTCTTGGATTATTATTACCATTACCATTACAACTAAAGTAGAGGATACTGTAAGGTTATTTGATTATGAGCCATCTTTACAATGAAAATACCTATGCGCATCCAACTGGGAGTGAAAGTGATATTTAAGTGTGTATCAACTGCTTTGTTTCAAGTTGCAGAATGATGTTCAAAATACAAAGCCTACAGCAAAGCAACAGCCTGGCTATTGGATTTTGAAAAATTCCTCACAGGAAAGCTTCACAAAGTGAGGCAAGTGCGAATCATCACCCGGGGCCTTCTGGATGCTCGCTGGAGGAGATTTTTTAAAATATTATCCTGGAGAAAAAAATAACAGTGCTGAACAATTTGTTTTATTCAGAATGCAAAGCTCTCTCACCCAGTTCTCCTGGTTTCTGATTATCCTTCTTGTGGGCAACTGCCAGAATATGCTATGAAAAATGATAGAAACAAGGTGGCACTAAAGGGAGAGAGAGAAGGGATCTGGGTCAGAGAGGCAAAGCATAGTTTTGAATGCCATCAATTGCACGGTGTGACTCTACTAAATAGCAGCATATCAGGACATTGCAATAGAAGCTTAGTGTATGTGTGTGAGTGAGTGTGTAAGCATATAAGGATGGAAGAGAGAAAGAGTGCTTATAGTGCATAAGAAAATGTATTTATAAAGGGACAACAACAATTCTGCCTAACCGGGAGGGTTAAGGAAAGATATGGCCACCTCAATACAGACATTCACACTTCTCTTTCTGCCAGATGAGTAAGTGGAGGGCTGAATTTTTTTAAAATAGAGCCAAGCGTCAGTGAAGTTTCTAAAAACAAAGCGGTGACAGCAGAGAAAATCTCTAGCTCCCTGAAAAGCTGCACACTGGACGTCAGCGCAGATACAGCTCAGACTCTGACATTTCCTAAATAAACACATACATCAGAAGTCACCAAGTCCCTTTTTACCTCTCTATCTCACACTGACACACACACTTTAGGCAAACACAACCACAGCCACATGTACAGAAAGTGAGGGCTGCCCAAAACCGCCAGTAACCCAAACAAAGTCCAAGGTCAGCAGAGTGGGCTCGCCGAGCTGAAACCACCAATCCTGGCTTTCATTACCAAGAACAGAATCAGCAGAGGGATGCAGGGACACATGGGATGAGGTTACGTTAGCTTGCTCTGTTTATCTGAGTGAGTCTGGCCAGTGCCCAACTCTTGCTCCCTCGTCTGTGGGAGACAAAACACTCCAGACATCCTGACAGCATCTATTGTTGATCCAAATATCAAACCTTCAAATTATTTTACCGACTGGGTGCTTTTCCACAACCCTGAAATGGACTCTGACAAAACAGAAACTTTTGTTACACAGATTTTACAGCGGAGGAAATTGTTTTTGGAGCCTAAGTGGTGTGTGTTTGTGTTTGTGTGTGTTTGTGTGTGTGTGTGTGTGTGTGCCTGTATGCGTGTATGTATGCATTAGCCCCTCAGTGTATAACGTTAAACAGGTCTGGCGGAGTTCTACCATTAATGGTGTCCAGAGTGTGTGATTGGGAAAGGAGCTGTCATTGCTCTAATGAAAACCAGGCGTAAAAGACAGCAGGCGTCTTCAGTTCTGGCTGTACTTCACATATATCACATGTGTTTAGGCACACACCCCCTAAACTCATTATTCCACTTCCTGAACGCCTCTGCCTTTTATCTGCTCTACATATTAATACCTTTTTGAGGATTTCGAAACAGTTATCAATTCGCTGCTGAACTGAAAACAAAACAGGCACAGTTTAAGTCCAGTTTAACATTATCACTTAATGTTCACCTCACATCCACTTCAATAATGTAACAAGCAAAACCTAAGCTGTGTGATGCTTTTACATGTGTCTCAGCCATTAACTTTAGTGACAGGCAGGGGTTTCCAGATAAACACAAAACTAATCAATTCTCTCAACAGGAGCAACGCAGGGTGTAGAATTTACACTTATAAATGTTTATTGGACACACTGTGCTTATCAATGAAAACCCTCAGTTGGTTAGAACACCAAGAGCATTTAGGGATAGAGCTGAATGCTGCTCATTAGAGGAAGATTAATCAAAACTTAAGCCATGGAGAGCTGAAAAAGACTCAAAAAAGGTTTGAAATGTCTTAAACAGAGAAGCTGGAAAAACTTGAAATTGTGTATTTTTACACAAACATTCAAAGCAATAACTCGACACACTCCACTTCACACACACACAAAAATATCTGGTATATAAACTGGGATTCAAAGACTTAGCCTTAGCTTTGTTCTCAGCTTTGCCTTTGTCACTGTGTTGCTGTGGTGGTTAAAATAACTAAACGAGACAATTTGTTTGTTAGAGCGACTCTAAGTAATAAAATGTGAAATGTAACACCCTTCTCCTCCCTGCTGACCTCCTGTCTAGACCCTGGCATCCTCCCTATCATGGCCAAGGTCCTAGTTCTGTCCTTCCCATTATTCCCCCGGTGGCTAACATGAATATATATATATATATATATATATATATATACATACATATGTTTGTGTGTGTGCGTGCATGCGTGTGTGCGTGAGTGGGTGTCATTACTCCTGCCCCTATCTGACGGTTTTGGGTTAAACAATGTTATTATTAAAGCCTTTTCACTGTAGCTTCCTGCCTCCCTCCAGTGACACCCTTACCAACTATAAATCAACTGCCTGAGCCCTGTAAATCACATGTGATGTGTGCGCTCGTGTGTTTGTGTGTGTGCAGCTGTGTGCTTAGACACCCAGAAAGACGACAAGGGAGCAGTGAGGCTCTCAGGGCAAAGATGAACATGTTACATTAGCGATACCCTTAAAAACAACACAGAGGAAACCAATGGTATATTTTAAATTGAAAGAATATGCTTTAAAATTAAGGTAATTCTGTTAATTAATTTCAGCTCAGTGTGTACATTATGTGCGTTCATTTGGTCTGATAACACGGCAGTAGTGTTTAAAGCTGACTTTTGTGTGGCTCACATCTGAAAAAAAATAAATGTGCAGTCAAATCACGCTAAATCATCCATTATTTGTGGTAAATTGAACTCCTAAAACTAAAAACAACCCTGTTAGACCACTAAAGATTAATTTCTCTCTGAAAGGAGAAACAGAGACAATTTCATCTCCCCGAGACCAAACCAGATAAATAATGCTCTCTGAAATAAATGGCTCCTGTGCAGCTGTGAGGGCTCATTCTGTGATTGTTTGTGATTGTATTGACACCCCCTGCTGGGCTGAAGATATCACTACCACATGGAGAGCAAGATCACTACCAGTGACAATGTCTCATATCCAATCCCACTTTCAGCCAAGCTACTACACTGAAGTTAATGAAACACTAAAATCGAGTTTATACCTTCCTCTAGACTTATATTATTACAGCAAAGAACAAACACAAATATAGACACGAGGAAAAACAAACCAAAAATAATATACTCAACCTGTGATATTGTATATGCTTAGTCTGAAACGCCTGCGTGTGTGTGGGTGTGTATCTACGTGCACACGCACACCCAGGAGAGAGTCTAGACAGCTGTAACCCCGCCAGGTCTCTCCCTGCTAAGGAGAGTGAGAAGTATATACTGTGCAGCTGCCGAAGACACAGCCGACCCACAAAAGAGCTATTGTGCGCCCACAGCAAAACAATACAGCTTAGCTGAGCTATGAGGAAAAAAACTATTGGGATCAATAGAGAATTGCAATTAGCCCACATTGGCAGGAGCAGTGCCAGATTAGACACAGGATGTCGATTCCATTTCCTGCACTATCGGGCCCTCAAAGTTGGTTGGCTCACTGTGTAATTGGAGCAACACACATACGACTGAGTATGTGCATGAATGTGAGCATGAGTGATGAAGATAGTGGTAATCAGAACAATAATGCTGAGAGGGATAAGCAATGACACATGCAAAGATTAATTATCTACTTAAAAGAATAACAGACAAGCATGTGGAGTGCAATAAACAGTATCCACGTGCACTTCAGATTTAAAATGTTTCAAAAATGCTCCGTCTCAAGCTGATCTGGATTATGCAATTTCTGTAATCCATCGCTGTAGTTGTTTACAATCATCCTCAGCTTCAAACACATCAGACAATTTAAAAAATACAATTTTTTTTTTACTTTCTCTAAGTTTTACATCAATTTTTCATTGCATTAAGAGACAACTGGTCATCACATGTATTTCCTTTTAGTGTTCGTATTGCAGAGAGGGAGCTCTTTCACTCGTGCTGTAAATCTTCTTGACAAAACACAAAAGACTTGACTTGCCAGGTAAAGGTCTTACCTTTAAGTATGCCCTGGCCTTGCAGTACATCCCTTGAAATCAGCACAGAGTAGAAGCTTTGTGAGAAGCCAGCTTGGCAGGGACCTTTGGTAGCATGCTCCCCATTATTCCTCTGCAAGGAAGAGAATACAGTGTTAGACATCGATAAACATGGATTCCATTGATTTCTTGCTTCTCTCTGGCCCTGAGCCTTGGAAAAAAAAAGCAGAAAATAGAACAGCAGTTAGCAGAAATATACTTAGTAAGTTCATTATATGGCCCTGTGTCAGCACAATGCTGATTTATTACAGTGTAATTCCTGATAGAGTAACTGATCAAATGTGCTGTGTAACTCGCTTCAAAATGAAACCAGCCCCTGATGAAAGAGGGGACTGTATTTTTAAAGTACTTTGCTCAGGGTTAAGTGAGACACACAAAGAGAAAACTGCATGAATGCAGCAGAATTTTCTCACAGACTCTGGGTTTTATAGCTGAGGTCCAAAGAACTAACAGGGAACTAAGCAGTGCATGTGTGTGTGTGAGAGAGAGAGAGAGAGGGAGTGTGAGTGTGTGTGCACTGCTCGGATGGTCTACAGAAAACTTCGCAGCCAACATTTCGTGCTCGCTGTCGGTTAAACTGAGCGATCTGACCCACGACAGCACGAGAAGATGTGGCCGCGTGCGCGCACACACACTCGGCCGTGTCACGGCTGGAGGCTTAACGGAAAAGTGGCACAGCGCACGAGCTCTTCTCCTCTTCGGAGAGAATGGCGTGAGAGTAAAAACATCTGTGTGCATATTTTCCTTAATTCCCCGCATGTAAGAGCAACGGGTTTTCACCGCAAAAGCAGCGGAGGGGGAAGATTTAACAGAGCACTTGGTGCGCCGTTGAGAGAAGCTCCCAGGCGCCGAATTAATTCACCCTTCATTGATTAAATGACGAGAAAAGATTGAACAGCACCTTCAAACTATAACTTAAGTTATAACTTAATGAAGGCTTTTGCTTTTTGGGGGGGGTGGGAAAGACTCACTGAGAAAGGCACAGCTTAAATGAGCGAGATGACTGTATTAGTTTAATAAAGAATATCTTTTTATCACCCTTAACGATTAAAGCGTGCAGTCATTTTTAACTTGTGTGGAATATTGCAGCCCGGCGATGAACCCGCTACGCTTCAAATAAAACCTGACGAGGATCAAAATGGACATCACTGGATCGTTGACTCTTACTTTCTTCCTGATTTTTTCTTCCTAGAAATTCATTAGGGAACCAATTAGCGTACTTGTAGAGAAATAAGGACCGGCGCCGCGCCGCTGCAGCA
The DNA here is from genome assembly GCA_029783725.1 of Acanthurus tractus. Classification (NCBI taxonomy): domain Eukaryota; kingdom Metazoa; phylum Chordata; class Actinopteri; order Acanthuriformes; family Acanthuridae; genus Acanthurus; species Acanthurus tractus. Next base: position 18,639,464 of record JAQNCA010000002.1, on the reverse strand, counting down.
GCTCGCTGCACTGACACTGGACTCAATCCGACTGCATGACTTTATTCAGTCTTAAGTACTGTTGCTTTCAAATCCTGCACACCGAGACGCCGTGCCTCTTACTCCCATAACTCCTCCACACAGAACAAGCTGTAGAACAAAAATGAAAAATCTCACCCAGAATGTGTCAAGAAGAAGGGCTGCTGTCAGGACCAGAGCGAAGTCAGTTCTCATCGTGGCGAGCAAGCGAGCCAGGGTTGCCTGGACGAGGAAACCAGAAACAGGGTCAATTCGCAATTCTTCTCCCGGCAAATTGTGTAATTCCCGACTTCTTGGTCAAACTGCTCGTTTACGTCCCTCCTTGCGCTCCGCGAGTGTGCTGCAGCTCTGCCCCGAGTTTCCCCGGCTCTCTCATCTGCAGGTGAGCGCTCCGCTCAGCACCAAGGCGCAGCCAGCGTCACTCTCCAACCCCTCCTATCACCCGGTGCAGGAAAACTCCACACACGCACTTAAAGAAACACTCGTTGGAGCTTTGAATCAATCCACCACACCTCCGACGTCCTTCCGAGGACCCTGATATCTGAATCCCTCTTTTACGGAGACCTGAAGGGCTTTGCGGCTTTATGGCTGCGAATGAAAGGGTCGGTAAACCATGATTCGAGTCCCTGTGCACAGATACATGGCAAAGTCATTAAATATTAGCCTTGAAACTTCCAACATGGCTTTAAAAGCATGTAGCTTCAGCATCTGATATGTACATTATTAGATTTCAACAGTTCACTAATCAGGGGAGACGTGTGCCGCTTCGCAAACTCCAGTATCTGCTTTCCATTGTTATGATCTGAACATGCTCCTAAATTAAATTTAGGCAGACTTAACATGACAGAGTCAGACAGATAAGCTACACATGTCACGAGCGCAGTAGGTATACCATATGACCTGCAGGTGATCAGCGCAAGTGAAGAAATATTTAGAAAAGCGTGCTAGAATCCCAACCTCACTCCTCCACAATGTTCCACCACCGTGAAATGTAGTTACTTACTCCTGTACAGTAATAACATAACAGCAGGTCATCACATTGATAGGTTTCTAAGCTTTCTCTATATATAATAACACCATAAGATGCCATTACATTAGTCATTTTTTTGTGCTATGTATTAATGGTCGGATATTTTCTTTTAAATTGAACACTTTTTATATAGATGTTGACCCATTTTGATGGCAGCTTTGGCATCTTTGTCTTTTTATACAAATTGTTTCATAGCAGTTTGATTATGTAATGAATGGTGCCGGACTTTGATTAGCACTCTAACTTTCTAAAAGGGACTGCAGCCACTAAACTGACTGAGAACTCAGCCTTCTCTTTTTAACAAATCTAATACTGTCTCTGGTTCTGAGGTTGTGAAAGAGAAATTTCATCAAAAGACAAGTTGAACAAAAAAGGACTAAAAAGGTTTGACAGGGCCATGTTCAATACTAACTTTTTTGTATCAACAGCTTGTGTGGCAGAACAGTGTCTCATGGCCACACGAAACCTTTGCCTGTACAAAAAACAAAATAATATGGAGGTTGGTCTGTCTGTCTGCTGGCCTTTTGAGCCACTAATGACCTTTACATTCTGCCGTCTCTGATTGGCAGGCTGGTCTCCATATCTGCTCAGTGAGCCAATGGGCTCTAATCCTATCAAAAAGAGTATGACTCTGCATTAGTGGGTGGCTGCTCAGCCAATTTCTTCTGTGTGACATCCAGGCATTTTACCACCTCTCATCCCAGTCCCTTGGTCCCAAAAGATGAGCTTCGAACCTGCTATCACGGTTCTTTTTATTCCTGATAGGCTCTGTGACATGGTTATGATTTTTGTCCTGTTAAATGCTGTGATTGGCAGGTCTCTCTCTCTTTCTCTCTGCAAGAGGGGTGTGTGGTGGTTTCAGCATGTCTTTTGGAAGTCAGAAAATAATACTATACAATTCTGTACATTTAAAATAACATTAGTATTTTCTCAACTTGTGTCTTTCTGTAATACCCATACTTAGCAATTACAGCGTACGTATGGATGCAGGTATATATGTATGTTTAGTGAGAGATCAAGAATGAGAATCGTGGTTTAGAAAATGCAATATTTCAATAGGTGTGGTTGAAATTCACATTGAGCTGAGCAACTGTAAATATTCAAGCAGTGTTGGCACAGTTTGTGTGGTTCACACAGGATAGCAGGGAAAAGGTGTTGTTTTGTTTACCTTGATGATGTGTTGAATATTTGCTGGTTCACATGCACCACAGAGCAGCCCGTCACCTGCATCTCTGCATCAACCAGAACATTGTGACTTCTCCTGCTTGTACTTTTCCCACTGCATGTTTTTAGGACAAATGCACTGAAAAAGAAGAACTCACTCTGTGATAAACATATATAGCATTTCCAATTGCTGTTTGTAGATAAATGCTACCTGCTGGTTCCCCGGTAAACAGCAGCAAAAGCAGGAACTGTTCAATTTTGTTCTTCCACTGACTAACTAAAGTGAAAATTATTAATCCCTTTTTTTCAGATTTGAAGTATTTTTCTGATTTCTCAAGTAGCAGTCACTGACCGTGATCGCTGAACAAGCATCGTTGTCAGTGTTAACTCTGAAAGCCTCCAGCTTGTATTGTACACAGTCAGTACCTGGCTCTAACTTTTTAGTTCAGACATATGAAAAGAATTATTTTACAAGGTTAATGTTCAGCAGCAACCTTTTTAAATAAAGTTATCACTTCTGTAGCTTCGGAGGTCTTTAAGTTAGCTTAAAGCCATGCCTTGTACAATGTTTATCACGGCTGTGCTCTTATTTACTGGGGAGAGGAGCTCTACTGCTAAAAGCTGCTGATTTGTTAGGGGAAAACAACAACATGGTAAAGTCATTTGAGTCAGAAGGACTTTTGCTAAAGATTTGTTAGCACATGTACTTTACACCACTACATTAAATGCAGGAATGGAATGTGAATTGAGTGCTGCACACCTGCTCAGTAAGGACATAAATCCTTTGCACACTGCGTTAAACTGGGATGGTCTTTAAAATTTCAGCCAGAAATCGGTGCTTTTAACACCATAAAGAGTAACTTTATGATGTTTATATAAAATGTTATAAATTATTAAATTAGAATTACTTTTGTTATTTTGTTGGTTTATAGCTTTTAGCATTTTAAAGGATTGAGTTTGATGAGTAAAAAGGTTCTGGGAACAATGAGCTGGTTGTATTGTTTTTATTAAACAGCCTGTACCTCCCCCTGGAAAGCAGCTGAATATAATTCTTTTAGATATCATTAAAATAAACCAATTTTGATAAATATGTACATTTTCACTCTCATTTTCTTTTGTTAACATAAGAAATAGTAGCTCTTTTATAATTGGGCCTACCTTCTTTTTTTATGTTCTTCCTTGTTTCTTTGTGGAACAAGTCTTTGTAAAGACTACTTAAAATGCAGACACCTAGCCCAACCAAAATTTCTCCAGGTAATACTGTTATTTATTTATGTATTTTTAACTACTTTAAGTTAATGAGTGAAGATTACAGTATATACAGCACTTATCTTTTGTTTAAGGATTGAGCAGATGTCGCATTCAATTCCTCCGTTTCTCTTTGTTAATATATAGAGAAAGAAAATTTCAACTGGTACTGGCTGAAATTCTGCAGTACATTCATATTGTCTTTGGGAAAGGACAAAAATATGATCTTTGCTATTTCTCATCACAAAACACTTCTTCTCTTCCCAGTACAAACACAAGTGGGTTATACTTTAGTTAAAATGCTTGAGGCACTAATAATCTGCCTAGGTACAGTGTGTTCGCAGGGTTAAAGTCAGAATTTCATTTTTTTTAAACATAATTTGGCGCTGGTTGACAGTTCACACTGTACTATGAACTGTCACTACCTTTCCCCAAAAAACACACAGGCGGTAATAAATACAAATAAGCTAAATTTAGCATGGCATGAAGGTAATATGTAGCTAACTTACAAACAAGTAACGCAGATAAAACAACTTTGACATAACTAACAAGTTATCCGTGTATTCGGATCATACATCACCTAGCTAAACGACCATTAACATTAGCTTGCTAACATTTTATTAAAGCTAGAGCTAAAATGCAAAAAATGAAAATCAAACACAAAGTACAAAAATAACACAACCTAACAACAGGTGTACATATTTAGCATATTTAGCTAGCTTTTAGATAAAAGTAATGAGGAGATTAGCTTAACTAACCAGCAACTGTTAGCAGCTATTTACGCAAGGTTAGCAGCATTAGCAATCGTATGATATTGCTGAATAATATAAACCACAGTTGGCCTACTTACTCAGCAGTCGTCTGTTCTCTTCTGCCTGTTGTCATTTGTTGTCATTTGTTGTTTTTTCTCTGCTTATCTTTTGTGACAGATTTGGGCATTGTGTTGACCCAACCAAACTACCTCTGCTTTTATCTGCAGCAGAGCAGAAAGCAACCCCACGGTGAAACTGTGCGCCGGCCCATGGCTCTAGACTTTTTTTTTTTTCACAACAAACATTTTGACTTGGCATAGCAGGTAAAACGCAGGTGGAACTAATGACATTATTGAGGGCACAGTTCCATTCAGCATACGTTTCCCAGAGAGCAATGGGCCAGCAGGAACGTCAGCAGAAACCTGGAACTAGAACACCTAAATGGAACGCCGATGAAACGTCATAGTATGTGTCATAAAAAAGCTCCATTCAAGTGAGTGCGTGTCCAAGAACCAAACTACATCACAACGGATCTTAATTGTGCTCACAAAAGAAGAGGCACTAAATGAGGTACACTCAAAAAAGTCCGTTTGTATACAAAGATATGTTTTTTTTAGATGTATAATAATTAATGTTAAAATACTCAACAATAACTGCTCAAAGTTAATGAGGGTGCTACAACTACATAACTAGAATTAATTTCAAATAGTAATGAAACACCCAAGAAAAAGTATGAAGTAAAAAGGTAAGTATTAAATCTTCAGAATAATGTTTTCTCTTTCTTTTTGAAGTTTGACTGACAGTTGCTTTGCTGAGTCGCCCTTTGATTGACATTTATTTGTTCATATTGCATCATTTCCTGTTAGCTGCAAAACTTTTTGATGTATAGAATGGGGGCACTGTTATTTATTTTAGAAAGTTTTTTGTGAATATTATACTAGACAGTTTTGTTATGTCTTAAGACATATTGCTCATCAAAAAGACTGCTAAAGGAACATTAGCCAAAACTATAAGAGTGCCGTTTAGGACATTCAGTAACATTTCAACAGGTGAAAAGATATTCTTCCCAGCACTGGTTGCCTTTGAATTATTCAGGGTGCCTAGCGGCGGCCCTGCTCCAAAATCTGGACTCCATTCGACAGCAATGACAGGAAAACTACATTTGAATTTATATTTCAAGATATATTTGTCTCCATAAAGGTATTCCTGTCTATGTGAAGGTAGTGGAATATCACACAAGGTCATTTGTATTTAAGAATTGCAATTTAACTGATTGTTTACACAGACACACACAAACACATTTCAGGATATATCTCTGGAGCGGCTATTTCATAAAGGCTGGAACTGCAACACAAACACATTGACTGCAGTTATCAAAATCTGTCAGCAAGTTATAGGGGCTGGAAGCAATGGGAGCCCTTATTTTCCAAAAAAAAAACTAAAAAAAAAAAACAGCATCTAGCTGCCAAACTCCCATTGAGGCTTGCCACTGTAGTGAGTTCTGGGTGCTTCATTATGTCATCTCATATTACTGTATTCAAAATACTCAAATAAACTCAGGCCCAGAGAGTAGTAAACAGCCAGACAGCCGGGGTCTAATGGCAATAAAACAAAGTAGGGGAGACAGGCAGCATCGCTCTAAGTCGTCTGTAAGCATATTCTAAGGGGCCCAGTCATCGTGCTCTTCTGATAATGATGCTTTCATTTCCCATTGGGATGCCAAGCATGTCCCATACACTAAAATCATTCAGAATCTGTGTGTGTGTGTGTGCGTTTCTCTCTCGCTTTCACTGACTTTCTCGCTCTGTCTCTCTTTCTTTCTCTCTCTCGGCCAACTGATTCAGTTGCCATTCGGGTTTCACGTTTGTATTCCTGTCTTCACTTGACTCCGAGCCCATTAACGCAAATTATACTGAGAAAAGAAAGAACGTATAAGTGCAAAGGCTAAAAAGTAAACCCACTGAGTGTGTACCAATCTAAAACTATTAAATTATGATCTCTTTATGTGCCACCAGGGACGTCCTTCTGTGTCTGAACAGTCGCTGAAGACACAGAAACTCTCTTGTCACCCACTGGACTTACTCAGGCTTGTAAAGAAAAAAAAAATATGACTGATATGTTTTTGGAAAATTGGATTCTTATGGAGGGCGAGGATATGATCCCATCCATTCCTTCTAGATTATGTGGCCGCTGGGGTTTCCTCGTCCTGGCCCCAGTATCCTGTGGTTCGCTCATGGTTGACACAGGAGGCAGGGCCCTCAAAGGTTGATGATGGATCCAAAGACTCGTTGACAGCTCTGAAACAATGAACCAGGCACAGATGAGGGAAATTCTGGGCTTGGAGCAATACAGAATACTATTGTTTGATATCCCATCTTTGATGGAGACACAGTGGAAAGAAAATGCAGCTGGATATCCCCAATGGCATACCAGTGGCATGGAGCCTTATGATTTTCACACATCACAAAGGCAGCTGCAAAGTGGTCAGCTGAACAATGTAAGCAGCAGCAGGTCCCACAGCTTTTCAAATACACATGGCAAGTGAATAAAAAAATAGTCAGGGGAATATGGCATTGTGCCATTCAGATTTATTCATCTTTTAAATGAGTCACGTAGATCCTGTGGTGTGTTTGAGAGCCTTAAAGTCCCAACAGTTTTATTTTATTTATTTATTGTGTTAGGTACTTTACATTTGTAACTGTACTGTAAATTTTAGCTACATTATGTTTTTAATATATATATCTTTTGAATCCCTTTATCGCCCTTATTCTGCATGCATCAGAATGAAGGGATGAGGAAAGGAATCTGCCATGAATGGTATTTCATTATCTGTCATATATTAACACTGGCTTTCATGCGCGGCTGTCAGTCACATTTTTTACCTTTAGCAGAGCGTTGACTCTGAGAACAGACCAACCCGCAAACTGCAAATCATCTTTCATTCTCTTTCATTAACAAAAGCTTTAGCCGACATTGTTGTCTGTGTGGGCGCGTGGAAGCAGGTTCGGCTGCTTTCATGTGCAGCAGGTATGATACATGTGCTTTTGCCTGTGAATGGACAAATAGGAGAGGGCTATGAGAGGAGAGGTGCTAAAATGATTCCTAGGCAGGGGGAATTTTTAGCAGCTATGGGAGGCACTCAGTGGAGATGCCCCTAAGGCTGATAGGACGCTTTGATCAGAGATGGAGGGACACGCCTGTTAAAAATCAGCAGCCGCCCGTTCCCCTTCTATCTCTTTGTATTCCTCTTTCTCTATCCCTCTTTCTCCATCTCCATTGCTCTGTCTATTTCTTCTCCCTATATCACTTTTCTCTCATTTGCCCTGCTCTCTACCTCTTCTGTCTCTTATCCTCCATGTCTCTACTTCCTACTCTCTGTCGCTCTCTCATGCAAACATACACATACCAAAGGGTCAGAGACAACTCAATCAACAAAACAATTGTTTGCATTGTTTTCGGCAAACCACATATGTGTTGAAATTGTGTATTTCTATTGTTAAGGTCTGACTGGCAAAATAAGACCATGGTGATGGTTGACTTGGCAGACTGGAGTCATAAACAAAATCAAAACCTCAAACAAATATTTTGTAAAATTGACAGGCCTTTATATCAAAGTCATGGGGGGGAGGGGTTAAAAATTCACCAAATAAAAACTAAAATTGAACCGAGGTCATGTGATGCTGTACACTTGTTTCAGTACCAAGAACTACCACTAGGTGCCACTTAGCTATTGACATTAAAATAATTGAAAACATAGCAAAATTAAAGGTTGTTGGAAATGGCTCCTGGTTTTGTCACCTAATACAACTAGAACATGTCAGGACATCTGGTTAAAAATATCTGGTTTTGTTGCCAGGAACAAGGTTAAAAAATGTCCTGACAGTTGTTAAAATCTCCTGGTTAAAAATGTCGACCCCATTGTGGTCTTGATCACTTGTCTGCTGTTTGGCAGCTTTCTTGCCAAGGTGTCAGCTTATAAAGGCCACTGATCTGAACCATGTCACATGGATGTGTAATTTTGAAAACGCTGATATGAAATGTATGAATCATGCAAACCTAATGTATCCAGGGTTGGCAAAAAACATAAAATGTCAACATTTTATCCTGGCCAGTGGGCTGTCGGAGCAACTGTCTTGTTTCTGCCATGCTCCAGCTCTTTCCAGCTCCCCAGGTGGTTGCTTAGTCATTCCCGCAGGAAGCAATGACACCGGACAGATGGCCCATAGCGCTCCTTGACACCCATCATACCTATAAAACATGCAGCATTAATAAGCACCCAGCACACACAAAAGCATGCACATGTGTATGATACCCCTGCAATATATGTACACTAATAAATCATACAAATCCAACCCAGGCACAAAAAGTGCACAAAAGGCAGATACAATTACACAGCAGCAGCAGCAGAAGACTGATTGCACCCAGATTTCGGCTGTTCAATATGAAATTTCAGTTGCTTTGATTTCACAGCAGCACATGTATTTCTGAAAACACTTCCCAGTGATTTGGTTTAGTGGTTCACTTTATGTCTTTTCCAGGGTTGGTGCAATGTGGGGATTCTCTGACACTGAGCAACAGTAGTGAGTAAATTATTCCATTCAATTAACTGAGCATTTGCTCAATATAAATACCATCTGGGTGCTTGAAATAGATTAGTTTAAGGCCATACTAAATTATTAAACTATTCCCAGTGAACGAGTCCCCATTCCCCTTTAAATGAGGCAGACTTATGGGGTTCATA
>JAQNCA010000002.1:18614632-18627227 GCA_029783725.1 Acanthurus tractus | reverse complement strand
GCAAGTTGAAAGGTTTCTTGGATTTCTGTACCAGCATTGTCTTGGACATTAGAGAAACTTCAGCTCAAGTTACACAGTGAGCACAATGTTTCAACTACTCACATAGGTAAGATTACTCTCTTTCACTCTTTTACTCTACTCTGTTATTTTAAATAACACATAACTCAACCTACATGATGTGTAAATCTTGATATCAAAGTTAGTTCAGTGACTACTGTAATTCTCATGTTGTGTGTGTGTGTGTGTTTTATGCGAATTTTACTCTCTGATTGAAACTTGAGCTGTAACATCACAGCAGGCGTCCAATTTCATTTGCCCAGCTCTCGAACTCTGACTTCAGGTGCTTGAGCTTACTGCTTTTATCCCTGAATCTCCTGCTGAGGCTGTTGGATTTGTTTATCTGCTGAGCCATCAAAGTCTTGGCAGTAGTGAGACTGGTGTAGCGTTTATGTCAGTTCCTGTTCCACAATAAGAATATACAGTCGAAGTTATAAAGATTTATTTTACAAAAGCTCTCCAAATGGAGAAAGAAACCAACTAACAAACCAAAATGTGTGCCTTCAGCGGCACTTGTGGGCAATTTACTGACTCTGGATCCTGCGTGTCATGAGCGGCAAGTGGAGCATGGCAAACTTATGCAAACACCAAGACTATGCAACCTTGACTCAAAGTTCGATTCACATTGTTTCTGAAAAGTTTGAAGCCATCCTTCCCACGCTGTCACATTTGCAGATAGACATTATGGTTAGCTATAAAATGTAACCCCCTTATCCACTGGTGCTAACAATGTCTTTTATTTTTTGGAATTTTTTTTACCTTTCAACAAAGGTAGTCATTCTTTTGCAATCATGAGCCATTATGGTCCGTAAATGGACCCATTGAAATTAAAAAATGAGGCAATAATGAGTGTATTATAACGGGCATTTCACAAATTGAAGAGAAGACCAATAACACCAACAATTACTGCACAGCATATCAGTAATTCACAAATATAAGATTCAATTTAACAATGTAAGTTTATTCATTTTCTTGTCAGATTCTGGATTTTTTATCTAACATTCAGGAAAACTTGGAATTGCATTTGTTTTGTTTATTGCAGCGTTGGTACCTTGAGTTGAGAATATGCTGTCACCTCTCTATACTGTGACTGATAAGACACCAGTCTGGAATTAAGGGATTTGCCTCAGCACTGGCTTGAATTTCATATATTCTACATCAGCCCCCACTACTCTTATTTGTTTGCATATACATATGAAGAAATCTACTTATATATTTAGCAGATCCATATGAATTATGTATACGTTTTTTAGGGTGCTGTCAGTGATGTTGCAGTTTAGTGAAGTAAAGCAGAACCAGACTGGTTTTCCTGTCTTCTGCAACTATAAATACAAGAGTACAATTATACAAAGAAATAGCACAGATCAGTTGCACTTCAGAACAGAGTGCATTAAATAAACTCTCATGAACTTGACTCGACTACAATGTTTACAGGAGAAAACTGTAAACAGGTTAAATATTTGTTTCGGCCTTGGCAAACCACTACAAGACCCACTTGAGCTCTGATTTGGCGCTATATAAACAAACACGACTTGACTTGACTTTTCCCTCATTATGATTACCATCATACATTAAAAATGACAAGTTATGCAAATGGTTTAGTTATTATGCTAATTATTGCATTAAGTGCTTCTATGTAAACACACTGGTTTTCCAACTGCATAGTGAAAATATTAACTAAATAAAAGTCTTAAAACATTAAAGGATTACACTGTAATTTCAAATGAATCAAATTTACTTAACTGACAGGCAATAATGTGCAGCACAAACCTCTAAAATCTAGACAGATCCCTCACATTAAATACAGAGAATTACAATGAGGCGTGTAGTTTTTGAGTTACAATGCCTCTCTATTGAGATGACACGATGACGTGTTCGTTGGTGGAGCAGCATAAAATGTATTTATGACAATTTTAGAGAACCTCACGTCCTCACAATGATTTTGGCTCTGTTTTGTTGTCACTTACTTTCTGTAGCGTGAAAGCAGACAGGCCAAGCATGCATGGGGTCAATGCTATGTCTCTTTGTTGCGCTTGTGGTGTGATTAACCTGTCTGGCACCTGTAACTCTTGCCGAACTCAGGTCAGTGACACTGTTGGCGGGGATTGTTAACCCAGCTGGTGTCTGCGACTCCAGCTACTTAATGCCTGAACCTGGATCAGTTAGACTTATTAGTGCATGGCAGCCCACCTGGGAGGTTGAACTTAGGTCAGATGGGCAGTTAATAGCAGACTCATAAAGACCCATTTACCTCTATGTGTTGTCATGTAGCCCTGACAGCTAGTTTGACCCCATACACTGAGCTCTATGTGTCACCTGAACTTCTTAGTGTTCAACGCACACAGCACTTTTGGAGACAAGGAGACGGACTAGACTCCTGCTGAACATAACCCGCAATGAACACACACAAACAGCATTCAAGAGAGTGTGTTCAGGGTTAAATGAATGTATAAAATGCAATGGAAACATATGAAACCTTGATCATTTTAAGTGCACACCCTACTATCTTTTGCGCATGTGTTTATGTGTATATAAATTATATACATGCATAAATTCAAAGTTTTATTGATAAACTCTTCTCGAGAGTGCAAAACCCAACGTGTTTTAATAATGAGGAAATGCATGTTAAGTAGCATATCAGATATAGGACTGATATTTGCTTATTGCTTTTTAATATGTTGTTGCCTTATGAATAAATCATGATCCAACCATAGAATAATGTTGCTTCATAATGATATCTTTATGTATTCATGCACATTGTACAAACCACATTAAAGCAGTGGAGTACAAGGACACACGGTGGAGCAGATACAAAGCAAAACTCATAGATGATGTTGCATCTTCCGGCGATGGTTGTGTGACTTTGTTGTGAGTTAAACAGATCATGTCTTGTGTTTGTAAATGAAAGCAAGCCTTTTACCAACTCACCATATTTATGATTTGCATACCTTTATTTGACTATTAAAGGTCCGGTGTGTAGGATAAAGGAGATCTATTGGTAGCCACAAAATATAATATTCATAAACACAACAGCAATTGTTATGTTTTTGCATCCTTAAAAGGAGCCTTTTATGTTTACATAGGGAGCCGGGCCTCTCTTATGGCCTCAGTTGTGTTTCTACGGTAGCCTAGAAAAGACAAACAAAACACATGCTCTAAATAGGGCTTTTCATGGCCATCGTAGGTTCTTGATCTGACATATAAAGGTAAGTGAAAGCATATCAAGTTGGTTGCAGTAAGCACCACCAGTGACCTGGACCTCTGAATCCTTATCATTCCACTGTGCAAATATATTTCTAAAGTATTTGTTTTTTCATTTTTCATTATATTGTTTTGCATTATGACTCCTCACTGATTCGAATGTACACAAATCACAGCACTAACTGACCATAAACTCTTCCACCTGGAGGGCCGGCACAAAATGGTGCACAGACTGTTTGAAGAAAGTCCGGATCACCAAAATCAATTGAACTTTTATCGATATTTTCATTTATCTATTCATTTGTACACAAAACCTGATAAAACCAATTCCAGTCTTTTCTACCAGTTTGTCATGTATATTGAATGCCGAGGGCACAACATGTTTCAGTGTCATCTTTAAATACTGCTGCAAGTGTCTGAGTGTGTTGGACTGACTGCAGTAATAAATCACAAGGCCATATGCAGATTATGTTAGAGTAATTTACTGCAGTGTTGGGACAAGACCCATCAGGAAAGAAAATAGATGTGAGAGCATTTTATAACTTGATTAGTGGTTCATGTGTGCATATGTTGGGCTAATGAGAAAGATATTAGAAACATGAAAGATCCCCTTAATGTCAAGTAATGGGTGAACTCACCGGTGCGGAATTGTCCATATTCACCGCTTTATTCTTAATAATCAAAGAAACATTTGTGATGCAAAGTTAAAGCAGAGATGCTTGATGTCCATATTAATGGGTGTAATCTGCGGTCCCTGTGAGAATGATCTCTCTTTGAATGTTTCATTTTTCGGCTGTGTAAAGCCCCGTTCACTGTTTGCCTTCACTGATTATTCACATGAAATTCCTCACTCGCATTGAAATTTAAAAGTTTTTTTTTGTTCGTATAAATGAATGTGTTCTTTATGTAAAAATGACTGAACATGTAAGAATAAAAGAATCATGTTGAGTTGAACAAGCATTTGGCGAATGCTAGGGTTTGTTCAACTCAGAAGTCGTGATGGATGTTAACGAGAAATACGACATAAGATTTCTTGAATGCCTATGGAGTTCACTAAGGTCTAATTCCATTCAAATGTTTCTTTACCATTTATCCTTCTTTTATATAAAGGAATGCACGTTTCTTTCACCACGATGTAAGTGACTGGTTTTCATTAGATCAAATAACTTTTTTATTTTATTTTATGAAAATACTCTAGCATTCAGCACTCTGTCTTCAGTTCAGAAGGAAAGGAGTCTCTTTATAACCGTTCATTCTATACATTTCATCTCTTGGTCAAATTATATGCAGTCTTGAAATTAATTTGACTGGTACACAGAGGATTCTCAGTTTTGTGTGCCTGTAAAGACTGACAGTCATTCCCAAATTTGCTAATAAATGAGATGCTGGTCAGTGGTTGAACTCAACAGAGACATCAGACGGATTAAGTGACAGTAACTCTTGACAACTCTGTTATTTCTCAAAGTTAGACAGCCAAGAATCTTTCATTACGTTTCATCTTACTCTCCTTTTTGATCAATATATTAAAAACATCACCAGGACTGCCGTTTTTTTACCTACGCATCATTAGGAAGACGAACTGGTATTTTCCATCCATGACTGATGCAGAGACCCTGATTCAGGCATTTGTTTCATCCGGAGTGGATCGATGTCGTGTTTTTTGTTGTCAGGCAGACTTTGTGCCGGTTCTACAAGCCTTCAGATGGTTCAGAAAAGCTGCAGCTACAGTTTGAACTAAAACTAGAAAACCTGACCACACTACACCGATTTTAAGCTTAACCTCACTTGCTCCCTATCCATGTCAGATCAGAATTTAAGGTACTTCTGATGACTTTAAAATTTGTAAATGGGCACGCCCCTTCATGCTGCCTGATCTCCTCAAACCTTAAATATGCCATGCCATGCTCTGAGCTGTCAGAATACCGGCCTGCTGTCAGAGTGAAAATGAAGTCAGCTGGCTGCAGGGCCTTGTCCTATCTCGCCCTCCTACTCTCAAATAACCTCCCTGCTGATATCAGAGACTCTTGCTCTGTTGGGGCCTGTAAACCCAAACTTAAAACTCATCTTTTTCTGATTTAAAGGAGCATTCCACCACTAAAAATATGCTTTTGTTCATAAAACTGGGCTGTCTCTACAGTGGAAAGACAAATATTTTTCAAAATTTGTGCAAAAGTACAGATAAAATGGCTTATTCAATGCATTTTTTGCTTAAAAGTTTGAAAACCTGCAACAACCAAAATGCGCTGCACTCACGGGAAGCAATAACTGCTCCTGCTGGTGGTCGGCTGATCACAAGCAGTTTTGTATTTCAAGGAAACAGTACACTAAAATATTTTTATGTAAAAATTTAGGTGAGAAAAGACCAGGGAGTAATGCCATATTGCCAATTTCCTCCTACTGGGCTCCTCTTTTCACTCAGGCGTCTCTGTACTGGACCCTCGTCCATCCTGGGAACTCTCTCCTCTCCCCTGGTTTTCGGTGCTTCATTCCAAATATCGTCGTCCTTCTGGAGATTCAGCCTCACCTCCTCTCTGTCTCTCCCCAGGGTGCATGCTGTCCTTGCATTACTCTCCCTCGTAGCTGTTTGTTTTCTTCCTCCTATCTGCGTAAATGGTTTGCTTGAGCTTTGCCTCCTCTGAATCCTGAAAAAGGAAACCTTTCCTCTCCTTCTCCCGCTTCTCCTGAAGTCTAATAAATTGCTTGCCTCTTATGGTTTTTTTCTAAGACTTTTTTTTCCTTATCTGAATTGAGCTTCTAAGGATATGGGAAGCTATACAGATTGTAAGATAAATCTGTGGTTTGTGTTATTGGGCCAAATAAATAAAACTGACTTCACTGTGCACTACCTCACAGCTGTTTCTGATACAATGCAATATACATCATCAGATACAATATAAAAAGAAGTTTACCATGTCATCCTCCAGATGCTACCCTGATCTTGATTCAAGAGACAGAGAAAAATGAGGGAGGGAGTAGTGGGGGTGAGTGTGGGAGACAGGTGGGCGGTGGGTGAGGGTGCTTTGATGTCAGGAATATGTCTTTGAAGCCTGTTAGCTTTGTAATGTGCTTTAAACGTTTCCATACCTGAGCAGAATTTTTACCTTGAATGGTCTTCCTGCCTACCTGTGCCTTTAGCCCGATGTCAAGAACAAATTCCCATAAGTCCTGTGATCCCACAGGACCTGAAGATAGGGAGAGTACACTGGCAAAAATTCTATCTTTCCACCGATGTTGTGAGGAAGTCAATTTGCCACTAAACTGTAAGCTATCTCCTCCTTTCACTCCACTCTCCTGCCTTATCAGATCTCCCCCGTCTTGTGGTCTTTGCTGGTTTCGACAGGCACAAACAGCAAAACAAGATGCCTTATTTCTGACACATTCGCAGCTTTAAAAAGCACCTCGACACACTGCAGTGTCTGTGCCGCTTCCTGTCCCCTCCCCTCCCCGTGACCTAAACCAAATACAGTGTTACACCTGAGGCACAGGGACCATAAAGAGCACTAATCGGCAGATGCCAGGGTGTTCTGTGCTAAGTGCTCCAGTATGACAGTCCGTTCCCCTTGTAATTACTGCATCTTGGTTGGGATCATTAAATATTCATCCGCCATCGGCTAGGAGCAGCTCCAACTCTGCTCAACCAGCGGCAGCTCTCTTCACATGCAGGCTGTTAACGCACCTTTTTTCCTTTGTATTCCAGTGTTCTCTTATTCACATTAAAACTTTTTACTTGTAACTTCACAACTTTCCCCTTATATTTTATACATATCTATACTGTTCTTTTAATCTTTCTGGATGCTCCCAGTTGCTAATTTTATAGCCAATGCTTTAAGTATATTAGATATCTCTTCACAAGTTCATATACAGCACAGTAAAACAACATAATCTATTTTAGGGCACAAAAAAATCACAATTAATATTTAATCTGTTACATTCACAGTCTGCAGAGGGCAGAAACAGACGCTGCTGTGTTGTTGCAGACAGACAATAAAGAGGAGATGTGTGGAGAGGTGTGAACTCGAACAAACATTAAGGCAGCTCTCCTCCATGAATCACGCAGCAACAAAATGTGAGAGGGAGCTGAAAAATCACCACGGGATTAAGTGTGAGTATTACTGAAGCGCGGGCACCATTTGGGTTAAATCTGTGTGAGGGAGGTGCATTTAATATGAGCGATGGGTCAATTCAATATACTCAGCTTTATTACTCCCGTGTGTCTTAAAAAAAAAACATAGCAAACGCCTACAGTGTAAGCCAGGAGACAGGCGGAAACTAAAGGTCAAAATGGTATTTTAGAAAATTGCAAATTCTAACCCACAACATTTTTATCCAGCACAAAAATTCATTTACATCCTTTAACAGTGAATAAGCGACAGAAGTTTTTGTACTTTTTTGCCGTTTAACTGTCTTTTGAGCTGCAAAATAAAGTGTGGGTAATGATATATCTCACACCTTATCATTACAGTAACGCTATGTGTTAACAGTTTGATCCTAGAGATGAATTCAAAGTGCACAATCCGTCGAATGTCAGAGAAAACTACCAGCATGTTCTGGGTTTCGCCTCCGATCTGATGTGTTCTCTTGGGTCTCAGTAACTACAGGCTCTTCATCTTGAAGCCTGCCAATAGTGAAAGACACAACTCTCATCACCTGTGATGATCCTTGACATGAAGTTGTGGTCATTGCAGGCTTGTTGGGAGAGATGCCTGCGGACTGCTGCAGACTCTAGACTCTGCAGAGTCTCCTTAAAATTACATTTTAACGTTTACAAAAATGCATGAAACACAGGTGTTGATGACGCGATGCAACTTGAAATATTTGTTCCCATAACTTGTCTTCAACTGCAACATGCAGGTTACTGTACAGCGCTCTGTTTGCATCAGGTGCTGTCTTGGAACATTTTGATCACAATTTTTAATAATGTGCACAGCAGATTTATAAGCTATAAAAGTTACCAGATAAAACAATGCTGAGATAAAGATGCTGTATGTGTCATGACTAAGCCTTTAAAGAAAAAAGTGATAAGACAACATTGTCTGCCATTAGTTGTTAATTACTCTGAGGTTGAGACAGAGGTGTGAAAGCTTTTCTTTAACAAATTGAATACTAATTGGAGCCCTTCAAAAGTCATGTTTATTTATAAAGCTCTTTATCACAAACAAGGACTACACTGCTTAAGCCCACTTAAATAATCAGCAAGGCTTAGAAAAAAAAAAAAATTATGCAACAGAGTATGTTTACTTGTTAGTTTGACCGGGGATGTCTTTGAATATTAGTCTTGGGAAAAAAGTGGTTGAAAGTTACATTTACTGTAAAAAGAATTCAAAGAAATGAGAGACCTTATGAACCAGTATGTTTACAAGCAGCCCTGTTATGTCTTAGGTTGTGGATGTTGCTGAAAATTGCAAACGCACTCATTAATATCAAACTTCTGCCTTAATGTCATCACTCTGATATGACATTGCAAAATCTAGTTGTTGACTTCTCTTAAAGTTTTTTGTGCTTTCAGGCCCATTAGTGGCGGGGTTCATGAAGAGGGTTGTCACCTCAGTTGGGTGGCTGCCCCGTTCATTTGAGGTTCACAGCAAAATACCCCGACAACCACGAGCCACGCTGCCATAAAGTTTAGTGTTAGTATTTATGGTCTGCATTTATAGCGCACCACATGATATCGCATATTCTCGCAGGCATCTCGTCGTTAAATTTTCTAACCACATTCACAGGGATGAATCAGTTTTGCTTTAAGATGATGAACTGCCACCCCCAGAACAACCTTTGCTTTTATTTTTCAGTGCTTTCACACCCCCTTGTTCTACTTAACTCAAACCCACTCGCTGGACTTTAAAACACAAAATCAGCGGGGGTTATTTGCTCCCTCATCAAAGATATAACTGTTTACCTGCATGACAGATGGGACCGGATTGCTGCGTCGTACCTTTAAGCAACTTATTATTCAACTTACTGAGCACAATCATTTGAAAGCCAACACAAAAAGTGATGAATTTAATGACAGGCTTGAGGCAAAAGACTTGTATTAAGCACTGGTTTATGAGAGACTG
The DNA here is from genome assembly GCA_029783725.1 of Acanthurus tractus. Lineage (NCBI taxonomy): Eukaryota > Metazoa > Chordata > Actinopteri > Acanthuriformes > Acanthuridae > Acanthurus > Acanthurus tractus. The sequence goes on along the minus strand of JAQNCA010000002.1, from coordinate 18,617,913 downwards.
ACACTAATAACCTTGAAGATAACAAAATCACATTCAGGAAAAGTGTTACCACCAACGGAGTCTGATTTTTGCAAAACCTAGCTGAGAATCTGGTACTTGTCGATTAAGGAGCACACTCAAACCTCAACATAATGTCACATAATGACAAAACTGTCACAAAGACTGCAGACTTGGGGACACACGAATGGTGATAATGCAACTGTCCTTGAAAATTTAATGAATAGATCAATTCAGAACAGATTAAAAGACTTCAAATCAGGTGCAAAGACAGACTAAAGTGGATGATATTTTGATTAGTTCAAGCTTTTAGGCCTTGGCAGCACAGCAGCTGAATAAAACAAATGCAAATAACAACAATAACAACATTAAACTAAAAAGGATTTTGTAATAGGCTTACTTTAAGTCCTTGGTATTATAATGGGTTTATTCATATGCATCAAACTGCTGTCAGTTAATAAGTACACAAGTGTGACAAGAGCCTCTGTCTAATCACAAAAAGCTAAATGTAGATGCAAGGTTTAAAAGGTCACAACAAGTGCGTGGCACGATGGCCGACAAGACACAAACAAAGCAACACAATAGACTGAGAATGAACTGACTGTTTGTCTGTTTGGTTAAACATTAATCGCATGCTCTTGTAGTCCTTAGTCTTGTCCATCAGTTTTTACCGTCTGGGCCACTGGCTAGAGCTGAAAGTTATCCAGGCAATGCTGAGTGTATGTTTTTATCCGTTTTAAAGGTTAAGGCTGGCATTTTCTTTATCTTTTTTATTATTATCAGCAATTCCCCTGAGGAGACAACGACCAGAAATGAATTTATCTTGTTACAGTGTTTTCTCTGCCCGATATCGCTGCTTAGTGCAGGACTGAAGGTGTGTTGAGGCAGTTTGCTCCACCAGAAGACTGCAAATGTGACTCTTAGTAACAATAAACATGCTAGATGGTAACTCTCAAGTTGATTTATTTACATATTGGCTAGCTTGCTAAGGTTAGCCATAGGAAAATCGACATTTAAGAGTCTTTTTTGGAGTTGAGGGTAAGTCCTGCAGAATTACTGTGAAAGCAAGACTTTTAGAGAGTTACTGTGTGGAGTCATTAATGCTAAAATACCTCAGAAACATAGACTGAATGCTTGTTTAATGATAATGTCTCATTTACTTTTAAATCTGCACAAGTAAAGCTTAATACTGAATGTGTGACATAAATTGGTAGAGACTTTGGAGATGTTTTAAGGAACCTAACAGAACTGGTTACAAGTAATTGGAGATGTGATTTGACTCATTATTTTCGCTTGTGAGCAATCAATAAGTATGTAATTACTTTAAAAGGTGACTTAGAACACTATTTATTTGTAACATGCCCAACACTGTTGACGCCATTTTCCCTCACTGGCTATGAAATTTTGCAGTGCAAATGGATCAATGCCTGAAGTTAAGCTTAAAAACTCAACAAATTAGCCTTTAGCATTAGCTTGTACAAACTTTATTTAAACCCAGATGAAACTTTACTTTCATCTTTACTTTCACGTTTTTCAGTGCAAAATATAGCACACATAAGTTCCACAGGCTGATGACATACAACTGAAACTGTTTAATACAAACCCCAAGTGTTTGGTCCTGTGCCTTGACTGAATCTTCTGGTTTGTGGTTCTTACAATTAAAACACTGTCAAATCTGTATATATGTCTGTCCTCTTCTACATTTTAAAAATCCTTAACGATTTTAAAATCCTTTTGTGGGCAGCAGGCATGAAATTGTAGCCTCCATCAAACACAGATTGTCAAATAGACTGTGCAAATCTTTATCAGCTTCAGTGACCTTTATCTTTTCAAAATATTCAATAAGTTTTTCCCAGGTGTTGCATAGTGCTACAGGGAAGGCTATAAGGTTATTAAAATCATTAAAATCAAAGGGGGTTATTGTTGTGCCCCACCCATGGGAACCCCATGGGGCAAACTACAGTCAACCATTGACCCATATCGCAACACAAACTCTATGGGATTTATTAGCATAATGGCACACAAACAACAACAGAGACCCTTGTGTAAGGCTGAAACAAAGTAAAATCAAAACCATGCTATAAAAACTCCCAGCTGAAAGGCATTAAGAACAGCAGTCTCCACTCCAGAAGCCAAACCCCTCTGGCACCGACAGTGGAGCTTTTAAGCACTTAGTTTCAGGTCAGGTGCACCTCATTCAGCAGTTAAATGTAGCACACCTGGACTCGTTAAAGATGATGGAAGAGAAAAATAAAAAAACAGCACAAGAAAAGTACAGCCTTAACAATTATCCCTATGGTGCAGTGATGGGTTTCAGCATATTTTGTGGCAATCTCTCACAAATTCCTGGATATAATACATCTTGTGTACAAATTTGAACTTTGCCTGGATGGTGGAAGTAGAGCAAAGGCCAGATGGTAAATATTAGCATTTGGATTGATCCTGTAGAAACCACTGAATCTGTAGAAAATGTCCTGGAAATCTGGATGATACATTAGTTTGAGAAATATGAATCCATTGACTGAAGCGTTTCTAAAGGGTAGAGTTTATCCTTACTGTTTTACTCAAAGGTTGAGGGGTCATTGAAATCAATGAGAATCTTCCTCTGGGAAAAGTATCCAATATTCTTATTGAACTGTATGGCAAACTGAATAGTTATTTTGAGATTCTGGGCCAAAACATGAAATAAAATAGTGAAAAAAAACTCATGTGACCACCAAGTTCTGCTTATTTATGGACTAGGAAAGAAGTATGATTTTTTACTCTCAGCACATATTTTATCTCATAGAAAAGCAGATAAAATACACAAACATACCTTTCATTCATTTTACAGCAATTTTACTGAAAGATACACACATTCTTCAAATAAAAGGTGAATTTATGATGGCAGCATTTATCATTTAGAGGGAGATGTGTTCCTCCAGAGGTGACGATGTGATTCTCCTTCGAAGGTGACGACGTGATTTTTGCATGTGATTCTCCTCCTGAGGTGACAACGTCTTGAGGTGATGTTCCTTCAAAGAGGATGTGATTTTCCTCTGGAGGTGACGACATGATTTTTGCACGTGATTCTCCTCTGGAGTTGACAATGTGATTTTTGCAAGGTTTCTCTTCCAGAGGTTGAGGACATCTGAAGATGATGCTCCTTTGGTAGTGATGACATGATTCTCTTCCGGAGGTGACGACATGATTCTCCTCTGGAGGTGATGACGTGATTTACCTCTGGAGGTGACAACTTGATTTTGATTTTTTGAGGTGATGATGTGATTTTTGATTTTTATGAG
>JAQNCA010000002.1:18603459-18614532 GCA_029783725.1 Acanthurus tractus | reverse complement strand
GAGATGACGACTTGATTCTCGCCCAGAGGTAATGGTGTGATTTTTGAACTTGAATCTCCTCCGGAGGTGACAACATCTTGAGGTGACATTCCTTCGGAGGTGACAACGTGATTTTTGCACTTGATCCTCCTCTGGAGGTGACAACATGATTTGTACACGTAATTCTTCTCCAGGTACAATATACACATACTTTATTGGCTAATTTGTTGTATAGATTACACCCTTGTCATGTGCTCCCTACAGTACAAAATTAAGCATAATAGTTATTTAATATTCTGCTGAAATGATTAAGGCTGCCTCTAACTAAAGATTTTCCTAGTTGACTAGTGATCATGTAAACCATTCATGCACAAGTTGATGCATGTTACAATGTTATTTGAAATATTATATGCCGCTTTAAAAAAGTGTTTATGTTAGGAGAACAGAAAGACAAACAGTTCTGTTTGTTTATTCTATGCTATATAACAGAAAAATACAACTAAGTATGAAGCAATAACAGCTACATGTTTTTGCACCATTTTCCTCCCCTGTTTCCTTCAGCTCTGTCCAGGTGTAGTTAATCTTAATTGGTCAACGAGGTGCACCTGGCTGTGGAAGAGGAGTGCTTAAAAGCTCCAGTGCCAGCATCAGGAAGTAGAGGTCAATACTGGTCTCAGTGTCTCTCAGCCTGAGAGTTTGTGTTTTATGTTTTATTTTTACTTGAGTCTTTTGTCAGCTTTGAGCTCTTATGTTGGTTGTGTTGTAATTCCATGGACTTTGGTTTCAAAGTGAGTCACCTGCTAGCAAAAGGCAAAAGTGGTACATAATTCTGAATGTTTTGAAGTAACCAGCAAGGAGACTGAACACATTAATTATTTATTTCAACATTGTGTAATATACAAAAGTTTCCTTGTTTCTAAGTTGTCTTGTGAAAACATGGGGTAAAGTAATTTCCAACTAAACTTTAACAAGTTCTCTCATGTGTTTGCCTTCAAATCCCCTTTGTCCTGTCATTCTTAGTTTTAGCCAGAACTTTCTGCTGGATCCCCCTGCCTCCTTTTAGAAAACCTCTCCCACTCAGAGGTTCAAAGCTCCTGTGCTTGCAGTGTGAACACCAACACATTCCCATGCTCCGAGCTCCCAGTCACACTCAGCTTGTGGTCAGCTAACTGGCTAGCAGTTAGCTGCAGACTTTTGTGTTACAAGAGGAAAGATGCTGATACAAAGTGCAGCTCTTGAATAGAGTTTAAGGAGTATTTTCTCAGTGTTTAGTAGATTTTTAAAAAACTTGGTTGACTAAGGCAACTAACCATTTTAATCGTCCGTCATGGTGCAGCCCTTGAAAATACACTGCCCATTCCCCATACTCAAGGAATTATCTGGTACAAATACAAAGTGAAGAATGTGTTTTTAGTCTTTACTCTTTGATAAATACTGTTGACTACCATATAAACTTGTATCCATGGAATCCATAGTGATAACAGACGTTTTCTACTAGGTGTTGGGAAATGAGCAGAGAGACACTGCAGTGGGATTCAGCGAGAAGCTCCCTCTGAGGGAGCACTGCTCTGCCAGCTGTAATAAATTGGCTGTTTATTACGTTACAGGAAATTAAACAGTGGCCTAGGAAGAGCTGTACGTTCAATTTAGACTCCTGAAGAGAGGAAGACGTTAAAAGGACCAATAAAGTCACTCCACAATTCCTCCAAAGGAGAGCGAGATACCTTGAAAAAAAAAAGCCTTTTGTCTTGCTGATTGGCTTTGATGCCTTTAATTTCCATTAATGCCAAATTTGCTCTTTTATCTTAATCCTCAGTAACAGTTTTCTCCTGCTCATGTCTGATCTCCACTAATGACATAAAAGAACTAGCTGAGACATTCAGACTCACCATTGAGCTTACCATTCACTGCTCCCTTTTGAGACCTTCATGTCAAGTAGAACAAACAATGTTCTGAAAATGACTGATGATGATAACAAACACAGGAAAACAGCAGTACTACTACAAAAATTACATTTTCTCAACAAAAAACAATTATTAAATCTTTGAAACACAGTTTAGACAAAAAGTGACTTCCACATATTGGGAAGAGAAATGCAATTATTTTGTCTTGTTAAGGGTAAAAGAATGTGTCACAAGTATATGTCATATTGTCAAATAGAGGGGGAAAGGGAGACAGTAAGTGGTCAGCGAGGGCATTACATGTGCGTTGGAAACTAAAGGAATTGTGGGAAATGCCCCAAACTGTCCCCCACCTCCTCCTCTTCAACCTTTTTTATATGGAAAAAATCATTAAGAAGCAACAGAGGAACGTTTTTAAGACAAATCCTCCATTTAAAAGGTGGATGCTGCATCTAAACAACAAGTTTCTTAAAGTTTATTGTTGTCACATTTGGTTTCTATGTCAGGGGGAGAAAATCTGGTTGCCTGCACTTGCAACAGTCACAACTGGAGAGACACAAGAGGCAGGAGAACCTTTAAATGAATCAGTATGACACAAAAGCAGGCGGCTGGATGCTGTCACATCGACATCATCCAGGTCCAAAGTTATTTTGGTGAGCGTCTGGTGCAGACAGACTTACATCACCGTAAACCTGTCTGCCTTATCAGTCACTGACTAGTTTGGATTTGTGGTAGTTTGGACAAGGCTGTTAAAAAAAAAACACACACACTGTGCTTTGAACCACTGAGGAGACTCACATGCATGGGTAGAGTAGTTCTACTCTTAAGTCAAGTATTCATGCTTTTTAACTCAACATCTTACTTAATTTTATCAAATTGTTCACAGTTTCTACCTTGAACAAACAAATGTGTATCACAGATGCAGATTCATTTGTTTAATCCTTCATAATCACACAGAGTTGTAAGTGGTTGTGTTTCAGCGTGTTGCATTAATCGCTTTGAGTGCAGTGCTTCTGCAGGCAACAAAACACAGCAGTCTTGTGCTACATTATTCAAGCTCCGCTAACACACTCTAACCTCTTTGCAAATGTCCAAGATGTAAGAAAAAGACCTAAGTGGAATGCAAGTGAATGAATAGTGAAGGATGAAGAAGCTTTTCCACAGGCAGACTGTCTGGAGTTTGTTTAAAATACATGCAGCACATCCCTCCCTGGCACGAGTCTAACATTAAAGTACAATATGAAGGGCTGTTGCCTTCATTATGGTCATAGGAGTTTTCACACATTTCACCTTGAAAGCAAGAAAAAGAAAAGGGTAGATTATGCACCTCCCTACCCACAATGCTTTTGTGAGAGTTACCCTGCTAGCAAAATATTTGCATGGATAAAATTAAAACTATAACTTATGCATTTACATTATATTGTCCTTGTTTCTCTTTTCCTATCCTGCCTTTGCTCTATCCTTTTTTTTTCTTTTTATTGGCTTTATTTATAATTCCCAGCCTCCTTTTCATTCCAGCTCACTATATTCTGTTAATATTGTCTCCAGTTTTGTGCATTTTTCAATTTCCCATTTCTCTGCTCTCCCTCCGTCCTCTCCTGCTATGATGACACAATGATTGCCTATCCTCACAGGGGATCCTCATCTACTTTATTACAAAGGTAAAAAAAAAAAAAAAAATCAGGTTATTCCATCACTGTTCTCTCCTGGCTCCAGGAGACCAAAGCAAAGATAATAATGATGATGATGATTTTGTTATTTCTTTTTTTTCCCCCTTTTTTTAGATAGAATTATTAAGAAAGCAATTCAATATTAATCCATCTTTTCGGGGTGATTGTAGAGTGGGCTGTACATGCAGAGCCACACTGGAGAGCGGAAGGATGTAGAATTTAAAAGCTGGTCATGAATAAATATGACACCACATTTTTCCTTCTCCTTATCGAGGTTGCCCAGAGAGAGGTGGAAAAGGAAGCGCAGTGATTACTGCAACTGCTGCTGACTCTCTGACAGCAGATGTCTTGTTGATGATAGGCCACATAACTACATGAAGGCAACACACAAATCTGTTGAGAGTAAGCACACAGCCTCATAGCACTGTGGTTATAGTATAAACCGGACATTTAGGCCTATGATTCTTCTTAAGTAAAGTCATAATGTTCTGCGTCTCAATGAGGACCTTGAATGGCATCTCTGGATTTTTTGGACTGCCGGTCGTGTATTTTGCACTCAGTGTATTTTTGTGGGTGTTGTTGTTGTTATGACTGGTGCAGCACAGCAAATGTGCTACATCATTTAGCACATTTGCTGTGCTCCGCGTTAGCACGCTCCACTGGGTGCGTTTTTGCTGAATTTCAATTAACAATCATTTTTCTGTTTTTTTTTCTTTCTTTCTTTCACACAAATGTCAGCTCATTCTGAAACATCAGACAGATTTAAAACATCCAGATTTTGAAAAAAAAAACAAAAAAACAGTCACTTTATAAAAAAGCAATACATCAAGATAATGTTCATGTGCATCTGCCCATCGCTGTGATGATCTCCTGCTGTGTCCGAGAGGCTTAACAGGAAATAACTGTACTTTGTGGGATTGAATGAATTAAAAAAAAAAAACACGATGAGAAAAAATGACAAATGTAGACACACTGAGATAGTCTACTGCAACTCTGGATGAATTGTTTGTGAAAAAATAATAGTGTTTAATGCTCAGGCAGGTCCTTTTGTGGAGGGGGGGTTGGAGGGAGAGGGGGGGTGGTAATATAAAGCCTGTTGGGCTTTGCGGTGTTCCTCTGAGGACTACTCTCAGCACACCGTGACGCTCATCAGCTCCTTCTGCCTCTCTGCACACCGTCACAAACACACACACACACACACTCAGCAGCACTCCCAAACACCCAGCTCATGCATTCTCCCGCTTTTGTTTATGTTTATTTTCTCTCCCCCAATCTTTCCCTGGTGATTGAACAAAAGATTACAGATTGCCGTCTTTAGTCGGGAGGAGAGAAGGGAGCGCGATGAAGCAGTCACCACAGCTAAGAGACACTGTGGTCTCAGTCAGTGTAAACTGGAAATGGTAGTTGTTTTTTTTTTCTTTTGCAACATGCTGAAAAGTCACTGGTGAGAGTAAGTAATGTTCGTGGGAATGTGTTCCTCTGCTAGATATCATGTAGACAACCAAAGTAAAGTGTCGCGTATGCTGGCGGCTTTCACCTTTGAGTGATGTTTGGCAATTGGATGACAGACTATCTGGAAGAGGGACTGCATGAATACCAAGCAGACAAACTGACATCTCACTTAAATCAGTGTCTATCTGACTGACACACCTGAAGGGTGAGACAGCTCTTGTGCGTTTTACTTCTGGTGAAAGAGCTGCAGAAGCATGTCAGAAGCATGTGCAAAATAATCTCCTCTCACCGACTCTGTTTCCTGAAGAACTCTTATCTCTGCTGGGGAGGAACCTTAGACTGATGTTGTCAACAGAGCAGCTCATTTTGAACAGTTCTTCATCTGTTGATCCTGGTCATGTAGATTGGCCTTCATTTTTGAATGATACATGTCCCTAACCAAAGATAAGAGATGAAGAGATGGAAAAAAAAAAGATCAAGTGATATGTACTTCAACAGTGCAATTGAATTTTAAGAAAAGACGGCTTCAGACATAAGAGGTTGCCCATATAAAATGGATTTTTTTATAGCTTGAAATTTTCAAGTCCATACAATGAACAAAAAAAATAGCTTTTTATTACCTTTATTGCAACACAGTGCTAGTAGCTGAGCCTTCACAACAGCTGCGTCTTAGTCTGCAACAATTCTCAAAAATTAGCAACCAGTCAATTAATAGCTCACTTAATAAAATGATCAATTCTTGTTAAAACGATCTCATTGCAAACTGTAAAGGAAGTCTTGAATTGGCTCCAAGTGCCAGAATAGTTAGTCTTAATGTCATCGGCCTGAACCCCAAGCAAGCTAGTCTGAGCTGAAGATGTTTTCTAACTGCAGTGAAAATGCTTTTTGCAGGAAAAGCTTAAGTTGGTCATTCTCTAAAAATCTCACATTGTGTTTGTACAACATGTTTAAATTGGGAAAATGATTGTTTAAACAAATCAATATCTGCTTTGGTCACATGTTTTTCACTCTGATTGCAGCTGAGCACTGGGATTTACAGCCATGTTTCTTTCTGCATGTCTGCTGCTTTGGTGTCCCACACTGCACGCTGCACACTGCAATGTTGGCTGATTAACTTGTCTGTGAAACTTTTTGGCTGGTAGCGGAGCATATTTGAATTTTAGCATGGCACATAGTACAAATAAGCTACCATGGTAATTTCCATTATGGGTGGAGAGCCTCACTATACATGCACATCAGTGCTGGGTTATTCTGAACCTTCCATCCAAAGTGTTTGTAGATGTTCCTAACAGCTACACCTTCAGTATGAGTGAAAAGTTGGCCCTCACGGAGAGGTGCAATGTTGTAATGTTATAATAAGGTGATAACAGCACACATTTTCAGTTTCTCTGGTGAAGCAGCCGTGCTCTTTTACTCATTTCTTCTTGTGAAAAATAACGAAAAAGAAAGTTTGTGAGTTCAAATCCAGGCAATTTTCTCACCTTAGCACAGCTAGCTACAGTAAAGTGTTTCCATGAGCATCAACAACATTTCTAAAGGAATATACTGGCACCATTAACGTTGCTTTGTGCAGTCTTGTTTGTGCTTGCAGCTTTGGGCCTTGATGTGTCTCGTCCACTACAAGCCGCCGATGGTGTGAGTGTGATAAGCTTTGACTCCGGCTCACACAATCAGATGGAACTCTTCCTTTAGCTTCTTCAAATTCTCATTTCAGCTCGGAATGTAAATCTATAAATCAGCGCTCCTAATCCTTGATCTCCACACCAATGTAGTGAGCAGGTATGCGCCGTATCTCTGATCCTAGCAGGCAAACTCAAAGGATAGTCCTAATCATTAGCCTGCTAGCTAGATTAATACAGCTGTAAAGTATTACCATCCTGAATCTCAGATGAGAGTGAGAGGATGGTTCCCGTAATGAGGCATCCTTTTAAGTGCACCTGTTTTATCTGTTTTATCCATTTTATCTGTGGACAGGGGGAGAAGAAAAAGGAAGAGGCATTTTCTCATGTCTCCTGTGAATATGCCAGGTAAGATTCACTGGATGTGCGTCTGTCTCTGCTCCGTTAATGGGCACACTCCCAATTAGGGAAAACTGAGTCTAATCAAAAGCTAGATACAGGACTTAACTGTGGCTCCTTCCCTCTAATGTGTCCCCTTTTCTTTCTCTGTCTTTCCTCTTCCATTGAAAACCTGACATCCGTCTTATAGACGAATCACCAAGAAGAGATGCCACGCTTGCATCAAAGTGACACTTCTTTTTTTTTTTTTTTACAATGTGTTGTTGAGAGTCGGCGTTATTCGGATTTAGCCGAGCCCCCGAGGCTAATGCCATCAGAGTGGAGAAACTTTGTCACTGAGCACTTTTGGATCAGATACACTTGACTGGATGAGTCACCTCAAGATTGAGCGTAATGACCATTTTATACACAATTGCTGTCCTTGCTCTTATTGTTGGTCATGTACTCTGGAAATATATTTATCGAGAGGTTCTTTTAAAGGGAACATGCAATTAATCTACACTGTACGGATCCTAATAGAAACTTAAAAAATAAAATTTTTCTGGTGATGGTGCAGTTTATTTAAATTTCAGTTGAAGGGCAGATTTTAAGTCCGGCTAAACTGAAGTCTCACCTTTTGTGGAATAAAGTTAAAAAAATACATTTTTGCAGTTTTCAATTCATGACTTATTAGTAAAAACTCCATGCCTTTGTTTATTTCCAGCAGCAGTTGTTCAGTGGTGCACTACTGAAGGTCTTCATGGCTCTGTATATCTTACCAGTGCTGATACTTCAAAGGGTTTTTTTTTAAATCCAAATAGTCTCAACTATCAAATTGAGCTCTTAGATTCACCACATTCACCATTTAGGAGGAGCTGGTGTACTTTCAAGTTTGTCCTCAACCCTGAAAGTGAAAGCTGTTAATCATTGGCATTGTTTCTTTCCAGACGTTTCTTTTTCTGTCGTTGTTTTTTTAATACTCAGTCATCAGCAGCTCCTGCATATTCAGTGTTGTGTTCATCATGCATTATGCAATGGGTCCAAATGAAGTGATGCCAAATGATGAGACCACAGTCACTGGGTGCTTCTGTGACCTTAGCACACATTATTTTACCCCTAGTTTTTAAACGTTTCTAAAAAGTCAGGAGTGTTAAAATCACACAAAAGCCACCGCTAATGCTGACTCTGACTGGTCACTAGTTTACAGCCTGTGTCACTGTATTTGAGTAAAAGGAACAATTTTTTTGCACCCCAGAAAACACAAATATAGGTGCAGCTATTGCAGAAATATACATGTATGATTTCTGTTTTTGATTTTTTTTTGTTTACTACAGATTAGATCAAATTATTACCAATTAAACACAGATCGAATGTACATCTTTAAAACAGTATGACTTTAATGATTGGTTATAATATTTCAGTGACCTTATAAAATTTGGATTTGTTATTTCTGTTTCTATAACAATGCCATGTTAGTAATTGATTGTTTTTAAAGAAAGCATTTCATAATTTAAGGCTTTTATCAACCTTTATCAGCTAATGAGGAATTGCAACAACACTGTCCAGACTCATGTGGGATGAGTGTTGATCATAAATATCAACTAGTTGGGTAATTGTTGGTTAATCTCTGCAATGCAATGTCTCTCTAATGTAACCAAACTTTTCAAACCGTGGCAAAAATTAAAGAATACAATAGATGGGGTGCTGTTGACTACTGACTTTTAATTACAACATAGCTAAAGCTAATAATCCTGTCATACCTTCAAAAATGCTGGATGTTGTAAAAAAAAAAATGTGTCCGTCTCTGAGAGAATAACTCATCTAAAATTCTACAGTGAATAACAATGTAGCTGAATGCATGAGGAAAAGATGCACTACCTTTTTTCCCCTTTAACTTGATTTGACTTGACTTTGACTGTGCACCGCTCAAATGCCCAATTTGGACATGAATTTCCACCAGTGCACAGTTCTATTTACCAGTTCCACTCAGCTTGGCAGCCACTCCACAACTAATGTCACAGCGGAGAAGAAAAAGAGAGGGAGGAAGCAGGCAGGGGAGGGGGCTTTAATGCAAGAGCCGCGCGCTGTCACCTTGCCGAAAATTCTCCAATGACAAAAACCGGCTCATTGTCGGCACGAGAGGCCTAGCTGTAACACCCCATCCAAAAAACTTCAGACACCCTTAATCATTTATTGACTTCTTTGTTTAGCAGCAGTTTCACTCCTTGCTCTTGTCTCAGCGGGATGGAACTGTGGAGATGAAGTAAGATCTGCTGTCTCAGAGAAACTGGATATTATTTGAACAGAGCAGAAGCCATCGGCGGTGTCTGGGAAAAGGGGATGAGATTACGAAGTGCTGTGTGACTTGGACAACTCTTGTCCTAAGGCTTGTTCAAACTGATTTGTACTGCACAGTGCTCTGAAGAGATTGGGGCTAGAGAGAGACATGTTATGTTGTGTTTGTGTGAGTGTGTGGGTGTGTGTGTGTGTGTGTCATCCATATCAAAACAAAGGGCAAGGATGTGGTGTATAAAAGATGAGAAATGTGTTTAGTGCTATTTGGTGTGTAGCGGAGGTGTTTTTTGATAAGTCTGAAGCAAACAAATGGCCATTAGGTAGGAAACAGATACTGGAGGAACAACAGCAGAAAAATATTTGAACTACTTTCTTGCTGAGTGCAAGAAAGACTCTAGTTTTTCTGTCTGTTTTGGGGGAAGATGCTGTACAGTATGTTAATGAAAGCGAATCAAATTCTAATCAGGGCTAAAGAGAGGATCTTATCATAGCCCGATGAGAGGCTTATCAATATCCCAGCTTCAAAGTAAAAAGCTAACCACATGGGCTCGAGAAACGTCTTAAAATCACTGCGGTTGTATAAAGGAATAACCGTCCTAATGAAGGAATGAGGCATAATTATGGGGTAAAAAAAATAAAATAAAATAAAAAAAAAACTAGCTAACACTGAACAAGCTTGAAATGGATTTTTTGCCCTCGGCATGAATTTTGGCATTTTTCTTCCTACATCAGAATATGCTGTGCAATGCCTGATTTGCAAATATGTTTGAGCTTGTCAATATTATCAACTGATTCACTTGAATGAGTGGAGAGAGCCTTAGAGCAGTTTTGAAGAAATAAAATGGGTTATAGTATCTTGAGTATGCCCGCACCAGAGTCCTCCAACTGCTCAGAAATACACTCTGACAGTCACATGGAGATCTGAGGATAGCTTAATTGAGCATACTTGAGTATAGCGAAACATACTTGAGCTCCAATTATACCCCCTTTTTGTTCTGTCAGCTTCGACTGTTAATGGCTTAAGCTTATTGTTCATTATAAGCACAGGTTCAGCTCTCATTTGAATAGAGTGAAAAGCAGATTTAAACTTCTCACATAACCGCATTAAATTCACTTTGAATCCAAATTCATATCTCTTTAGCGAGTAATCTCTCCGACTTACACACACACACACACACACACACGCACGCATGCACACAGTCACAGTTATTCGCTGAAGCTCGCAAGATGAAAGGTAAGGTAGCTGCTTGTCAAAAACTATTAATGTGGGAGTAAAAGTAATTATATTGGCATCTCTTTGAAAATCAGACACATTGTCGTCAAGTGTTTCCAGTCGATGCAGTTGCCTGTTTCCACTTGTAGCTCGCTGCATTTGGTTGAAAAATTAATAAAGAAGCCAAGCTGAGTATGAAGAGGAGAGTCGAATAGCTGTGATTTGAACACAGACACACGATGGAGAGTTATCTGCATCAGGCACGAATATAACCTACAATATAAAAAAAAAAAGTTATTTGGAGTGTGACACCACAGTCCACAACAGATGAGAAATGATGCATATTGTTGCAATCAGGTATTATATGTTGGATTTTATTTTACATAGGTGGAATAATACATATATCCCTTGCATTATTAGTTAAATTAAATATTTGTGATTTTTTTCCCAAAAAGAACTGCATATCAGCTCAGTATTTCTGTTTATCGTATTTATTGTAGAAATATAACCAAAAATGACTAAAAGTACCTGAAAACTGTCATTTTAAGTCCTTTTTTAAAAGGGTT
>JAQNCA010000002.1:18592671-18602987 GCA_029783725.1 Acanthurus tractus | reverse complement strand
AAAAAAAAGTTATTTGCAGTGTGACACCACAGTCCACAACAGATGAGAAATGATGCATATTGTTGCAATCAGGTATTATATTTTGGATTTTATTTTACATAGGTGGAATAATACATATATCCCGTGCATTATTAATTAAATTAAATATTTGTAATTTTTTTCCCAAAAAGAACTGCATATCAGCTCAGTTTTTCTGTTTATCGTGTTTATTGTAGAAATATAACCAAAAATGACTAAAAGTACCTGAAAACTGTCATTTTAAGTCCTTTTTTAAAAGGGTTTAAAACTCAAAAACTCAACTTATGTTATTATAATAACTAACACAGGCCCCTTAAAGCTTCTGATCCTTGGTGCTCCTTTATACTTAAGCCAGTGTTTCAGGACCTCTTTTCAGACAAATGTCCAATATCCAAACATCACCTATCATGTATATTTTTGCTTACTTTATTTGCTTCATAAGAGCTTATTTGCCTTTTTTAAAAACCCACCTTGAGAAACCTTTGAAGCCCATCGATCTGATGGGCTTGAAAACTCATTTAACTCGCTGATAAGTTCATTGCTAGTGAGGTCACACATGCACACAGAGGAGCAGCTGTCTCATTGGCTACTTATCACTGTGACATCGAGACATTCCAGTGGACAAGACTGCTGTCAAGTTGATTTTGTCCGAGTTGACACTGTGCAATGAGGGACGTCTGCTGCAAAACAATCAAAAGCAGGGAACGTGGACGGAGGCCCACAGAAAGAATACTGTTTGGGTTGTTTTTCATTCTAAGATCACGGAGCGTGTCTCCTCTGATATTCCCTTCACTCATTCACTGATGTGTTCATTTATTTATGGATCTGCCTAGGCAACCAACAGAGAATTCCCATCAGCCCTCCTCATGAGGAGCCCTGTCACATCTACATATTTTTAATAGCTCATAACTCAAACAGTCCTGGCTTGACACATCCCGTCAAAAAGATGCAACACTTCATCTGACATCTAACTTTCTCCTAAAACCTTTGAATGTCTGTCCCACTAATTCGCCCCCCACCCATCAAAATGTTGGTCACCTCCAAAGTGCATTATAATGACCTTCATGTGCATTAAAATAAACAGCCTGTTATTGCTTCTGATGTACAATTTATAGAGCAGCCTGCTGAAACCTTTGTAGGATGGAATACATATAACACTATTTTTAATTTCCTTGATTGTATCCCTATTTTATGGCAAATACAGGCTTGACTTGGACATAAAAAAAGGGTATATGACATTTCTTTTTAAATCCATAGTAAGCGGAGTGTACTGTATGTCCACATCCAGCCCACCACAGCTGGCAGCTTGCCATATGCATATATTTCTCCTCCTCTGGCCTGGAGGATAAAACCGTTTTAACAGCCAAATGAATCAGGGATGCAACAGCTTCCTGCCAGCTTTGATTTCAAGTCAATATTTACTCCCAAGATTAAGAGAAGTGAAAAGCAGCAGCAGGTATTAAATAGAGGATTTAGCATTGGCACTTAAGACACACTTGCTTCTTCAAAAAATACAGGTGGGGGGAGAAAAAAAACGAGTCAAAGCTAAATAGGCAAAAAGTCACCAACCAAAAATAAAACAATGTAAATAAGACACCATGAATGTAATGAAGGTAATGAACAAAAGAACACCTGTGCCTGTGAGAAGAACAGAATTTCAATGCAGCAGAATACATCTTTCCTGGAGAATAATACCTAGAGGATTCAAAATAACTAGCATTAGAATATCTAAAAATGTAGAGGGGAAAAAAAATTAATCAATTTCATCTTTAACTTTGTTCATTGTTGTGTGGGGACATGGAATAAGAAAAGGAAATGATTTATGAAGCGTTGTATTATTAACAGGATATCAAACCGCAGTTATACAGTCAATAGCAGTATATTCTGACATCCTCAGTCCCACTCAGCAATGATGTGTTGTGGACATCTTATTGATTTATACTAACAAACCAGCCTGTGTTGCTGTTTACAGCTTCAGGATCACAAAATCCCAAAAGATACATCCAAAGGGCAACCTGCATTGTACACATGCTCGCATTGTACTGTATATACGCTTGTACTGATCACCTTGCAGAGACAAAAATCTGTTGTTTCATTTAAAATTATGGCTAATTTTTTGTGATCATATCCCTTTTTTGCTTCTAATTCTGGTTAGAATTTTGGACTAATCATTTACAATATGTAGGATTTAAATATTAGCTTAAGATATTAATTTTATCTTTATTTTTAGCAATGGAGTTTGCCATTTCCACACAAGATCCACATTGCCTAAGCAAGAAAACAACACATGCATGGAAGCAATTTTTACTCATTAATAACAGCCTCATCTTTTGCAGTTCACTCTCTTTACAGCATGCTAGTATCAGAGCGGCATTAAGTTACTGCCAATGCAAATTAAACATCCTGCTGCTGCTTTAAAGTATTCAACACGGGATGCCTTTTATTGTAATACAGCCACAAGATGTGCAATATGTTTGTCAATGCTGCTCAAAGCTGAATGCAACTGTTCATAAAAAATGCATCCGCAAAGCTAAGACACCAGTAAGCCCTGATTTTTCTACATTTTTCAGCTGCTGATCATTAAAATTTTTAGTGTGGGATAATGGAACAAGACGGAGAAGCTACAGTATGCTGTTAGATGAAGAGCTGCGGGCAACAAACCTGCAACACCTACAACTCCTCAGCAAGGTAACAAACTTTTTTACAGTGAAGCTTTGGAGAAAGTTCACCGAGGAAAAATCTTTAGTCTTTCATTTTGCATTTCTTCTTCTTTTGAGTAAATTACTTTAATTTCTTCCTGTTCTAGACCTGCTCCTTCAATTCCATTTTCTCACACTGTCAAAGTCCCTATATTCAGAGTTCTGACGTCACCATATTTCTCACGTCAGTCTGCTTCTGGATGGTATATTTTTTTTTGTACATATCATTGCAATTCAGTCAGCCCATCTTGAAGAACCAGAGCCCATCACCTCCCCATCAACACCATTACCTCCAGAATTCAGCAGAGTTTTCCATTAACCACCTGCTGGCTGTGCTCCACCACCCCGCATCACAACTCAAGGGAATCTTTTCTATCTCTTATCTTCGTACAGTACGGCCTTATGATTAATGAAGAAGCTGCACATCAATGCTTATAATCGCCAAAGCCTCTCACTGTTGCTATACTGTTACAATACTGTTACATGCTTCCAGTGGATTTCTTCTCATTGTGCAAGTCGATGTAATGTCATGCCAAATCTAAAATGAATAGTGTGTGTCTTTATTTATGCATTTTGCTAAATGTGGTCTGAGACATTTAACTGGGTTGCATGGAAATATAGTAAATATACATTTTTAACAACCTCAGTCGTATCTTTCATGTTTGTAATCAGTTATGACATGAGGCATCAGCTTCATTTCGACCTATACATAAACTTATACACTGACAGCTATCAGATAGGGAAAAATTCTGACGGTATTTATTAGGTGAGTAAATTAAAAAGTGACGGATCTAATCAAAACAAGATTAAATTACCTTTAAATCTTAGTAATTTACCAAAAATAGATCACACCGCAGCATGCAATATGAGCAGATATCACAGAAGATTGTCCATTTACATTTAAAATACCATATAATTGTTCTCTATCATTAGTCTCATTTTTGTGAAACAGAAAACAGTCAGAAATTCATGCCAGCATACTGTACTCCCATGCACTGTATAGTTTAGCTCAAACTATATCGATTAACTGTATTATGCAGTAGGAACACATTTTTAATTGTAGCATGTTGAGTAGGAATCCTGTGCACACTGGTGTAGTGTTAGCTTAACATAGAAACCCACATCATTTTTAGATGCTTCTTCATAACACCATAACATGTTTTTTATAATGTGGTCACCGTTCTTTTTAGGTACAACATGCCAAAAACATGCCAGTGTGTCACTGTGTGTGTGTGAGTGTACACATTATAATTAATGGGGTGCCGGGGGATGGCACTGAAATAGGTGGTGTCATCAGTACAGGCTTCCAGAGAGAGAGGATCATCCATCAAAAACACCACGGACGAAGCCGGTCCAGTTGTGTGACACTACATCATGCTACCCTGAGAACCTGTGAGCATTAAGAGAATTACAGTCAGTGGTTCTGCTGCTGTTTCATGCAAAGCCTCGCCCACCCACCAATCCAGCTGCACCCAGAGTGAAACATCCATGCTTCAACAATCGTCTCCCTGCTCAGTCAGACTAATGCACTCTGTCATTTATTGTTTATTGAGAGAAGAAAAAAATAATATTTGTAGGATTATTGGAAAGCAAACAAATACTTGTCAAACCCAGAGCTGTCTGGACGTGACGCCTCACATTTTGACTTTATAAGACTGCAATCGTTTAATCGGCCCTTACTCAAAGAGCCACCTTACGTGAGCCTGACAGGAGTGAGTTATGAGATGCTTTGACTTTAATCTGTTGCAACCACAAAAACACTGGCTGACCTTAATATCTGTGCTGCGAGAAATTAGAGTTGGATCCTTGTTCTTTGCCTTCTCCCTCTCTCTTCGTCTCCCCGTAACCCATTACCCATCATTTGTTTTGTCACAAGCAGAGGGGAGACAGGTTAATGGAAGCACGCTGGTGGGTGGGTGTGTTTGTGTGCATGATTACTGAAATTGTCCACAGAAAGTCTCTGACCTGTTTCACACCTCGCTTTGTGTGTTGCTATTGCACTCTGAAGTATGAAGGAAAATATCATCTGAAACTTACATACAGTAGCCGTCCCCAGACCATTTAGTCAGTTATTCATTATACAATGCCTTAACGTCCTTGATCAAGATGAGATGAAGTTTTTTTTTTTTTTTACTAGACTTTCACATAAAGAACAGTGGATTTATCTATTATATTATTCTCAGGTGGGAGTCTGCTATTATTTAACATACTTACAAGACGGCAGATACAGAATAACAGGAAGGAAAAAGAGGTGAAACTGCACCCGGTGACTTTTTCTTTCTCTTTTTTTCTTCATTATATAGAATGAGAGGGTGCACAAAAGAGAGGAAATTGGCTGCAACTGACAGAAATAATGATTTGAAATGGGGGGAAAAAAAAGTAATAAATTGCAATAGAGACACACCTGGTATTTCAAAAGCAAACTGTGCATGGGGATGCCAGTTATATCCTTTTTTTGTATTAAAAACCACACCTGAAAACAAAAAATATGGCACCCAGCTGACAAATAGCCAGCTTTTGGCGGAGATTCAAGAAACAAGGAGCAAATGATTTGATAGTGACAATATAAGCTTAATTCAGTATTTTTTTTGAAGTGTTCTTTTCTGCAGAAAAACATCACAGACTCATAATACTTTTTTTTGTGGATGTCAGCTGCTGTGAACGGGTGCCTGACATTTTTCCATTTTCAGAGACATGTTGCGTTTACTGTCAGTCTTTGTCCTTGTGGTAAATAACCGCTAAAAGCACAACTAAACGTTGTCAGGGAAACCTTAAGTTTGGTTGCATGAACATGTTGGTCTGAGCGACTTGTCCTCCTTCCTGTCTGAGTAACAGGAAAAAATAAATGGGTGCTTCTGAATGGATGACTTGCTGGTGTGGCAGAGAGAAGCATGACTGAAGCCAACACATGACGGGTCATTCCAGATGTGTGTGTGTGTTTAATTAGATTATTCTATTACTGCTAGTGTTTTAGACACAGTACAATATCTAACTGCCATAGACAAGAAGGATAATGAAGCGAAAGATGTCACTAATTGACAGATTATTCCATTTTGAATTAATAAGAAAGCAAAATATTATGTTATTGTCATATATTCTTTATATAGTCGTGGTACTGAGTGAAAAATGCAATTACAAAAGCACTCTGCTCGTTATCCGTTACAGAACAGAGTTTAAAAATCAACAGATTCTTGGCAGCAGATAACAATTCCTCTCGACAAGTCTATTGATAACAACATATCATACTGAAGGGTGCTGAATAAATTTGTTTTAATTACTCTCCAACAAAATCTGATAAAATCAGACGATGCATCAGAAGAAAAGAGTCCCTCATGGCATTTAGATTCCATGTTTACACTCTAATGTGTGTTTTTATGATCGGCACCAATTTGGCCCTTTGATTTTTATCTGACACAAGTTTATTGCAGTTTGTTTTCCCACACAGAGTTACCTACTGCAGATGGGGGTGTTTTTCTGTGACCACAGCTGCATTATGTAAGGGCTAATGCCTTCTGCGGGGGCGATTTTCTGGCCTCCACGTCCATATCCATTAATTCCTGATAATGGCACCTTGAAGGGCAGCATTCTGTTTACACCATGGTCACTTGTCAAAGAAAAAATAATGAACCATTAGTTTATATTTTCATTCTTATTCCAACAAATATTTAAAGTTGTTGCACAAACTGTAACTTGGTCTCCCTGGTAACACCTTCAGGTTTGACTAATACGCGGTACATTCACTGCCATCCCATCAACTTCTAAAGCAATGGGTACATGTTCGGTAATCCAGCAAACAGGACTAGCCTTAGATATGACTTGGCAATAGGAGGTATTGCTTTTCCACCCAGCTCATTAAAGCATTTGGCTCATTTATAAGCTTGAAAGCAAATGTTATGCTTGCAAAATTCAAAGTAATCAACATTGTGCATCGTTAAAAATCAGCAAGATTATCTACCTATCCGTCCATGTTATCATACCACCAAATCAATATCGAGATTTCCATGAACAAATAACAGGCCATGTGCACGAGATTTACTTCATTTTGTACTTTTATTTTTAATGTACAGATAACTGGATACAGATACAAATACAGACTAAGCCAGCACAGTCATTTAAAATTGTGCACACAATCAGAATTTAGTGTTCACTCTGACCGTTGTATCGTATTCAGATAAAATACTAATAAACTGACTATATGTTGATTAGTGCACTTTTTTCTGCTTCTTTTGCACCATTTTTTTCAAACAATCAGCTGGGGTAAAGCGTGCCAGGAGTGAAGGTTTTAACCTGCACTGATCTGTGGCACTGGAACGATTTGGATATTCCCTGTGCCACTAAGTGCGAAGACTGACAATTCATTCTGTTCGCTGAGAAAGGAACATCAATGTGATGTTAATCACTGAAGTCATTTATTTCCCTTAAACTCCAGAGCCAGCTGGAGGCTGCAGCAGTAACAGCACTCTGATACCACTCTCCATAGCCACTCAATCAGGATATTAATTGTCTAGCTATGTCCCCCTGTTATCAATCTCTACCAATCACACTTTATTAAATAAAGATACAATTGCCTTCTAGCACACATATACACTCACACACACACACACACACACACACACACACACACACACACACAACAGTGGGCTTATCATTGTGTATCTACAGTCGGCAACTCTGCAGCTCCGGACACATAAAGATGATAAGCTGAAGACTGATGCACCAGTATCAACCCCAACCACAGTCCAGGCTTTCCAATTAAAATTCCCTCTGTGTCCCTCTTTCAACCGGCACTTTGTGTGTTCCAGTGTGTGCATTTACACGCATATGGCTCAGCATGATAACACTAATAGCTGAAACAAACATGCCTGAAACACTGTTCGATAGTACACGATTTAAGAAGCAGTTGCTTACCTCTTCTGATGTACCCCACTATTTGTTGTTTGTCCTTCCCACACCGGATGACTCAGTAGCTTGTGGGTTGCCGTAGAGACCGTTTTAGGTTGATGATCCTTTTAGTTGATCAGATCTGCTTTCCCACCCACACGCAATTTTGGCGAATATTTCATAGAACCTGACTTCTTTAGGTTTCTTGCATAACATGAAGGGGGGAAAAAAACAACAATTTCATGCCTTTTTGTAGCTGTGGAAAATGCTTTTAGTCTCAAGTTGGTAATTGAAAAGTGCTCAGAAGTCTTGTCAGCAAAGGGAATTTTTGATTAATTTGAAAGGGAGTCAGAAAGCACATAACTTCAGATTTACTGAACATTTCGTTCAGAAGAGGGCCACCACACAGACTTGCACTATAAACCACATATGGTGCTTGTCACAGTTTTATTGTTGTTGTTTCGTTTTTTTTTTCTGGCTCTTTTGTTTTAGTCCAGCCGCAACCCAACACTCTGAGCGTCACAGTAGCTTCAGAAACAGCGATGCCACAAACAACAAAGGAGTAAAATAAAAAAATCAGCGTCCTTTGGGTCTCCCACTAATCATACAGGGGATTCCTTGGATGCAAGTTAAGACTGCACAACCAGATGGCTTCATTTGTGTTTCGTGTTTTCCAGGGCTCATACAAATGTTAGTATGTAGAACACTGCGGGCTTTGAAATCTAAAGTTAAATATGAAAGAAAGTTTTTGTTCAGTTTGTCAACTCTTCTGACTGAAGGCTAAAAAGAAAGTGGGACAGAAACATGTCAAAAAAAGGTGAGGATGTTCACATCATTATCAGTGAAATGATTTCACTGGATGTTTCACATCGCCTTTGAGCACAGACAAAATTGAATGCTAGGTTCAAATTAATTGCCTTTTTGCTGTTATCATCCTCCCACAGAATGGCTTTTATCAAAATCATTATCTAATGGCTGAAAAATTCTGGTTAAAGCTCGCACTGCTAGCAACAACTCACTCATATTCTGTCTCATGAAAGCTTAAATGACCCACATCCATTTTCCTCCCACACCCTCGCCTTCCACACTGACACTAAAGTTAACATAATGCTGCAGCACATTATTCAACAGAACCATGGCTGCAGAAAGAGAAAAGGAGTAGATTTGCACCTAATAGCAATGTCAAGAATCATTCATCATTATGTTGACCCTCCCACTCACCTTGTATCCGAAGATGACCCTGTGCCAATCACTGACCAGGTGCACCATTTCCTACTGCAGCCAATCACAACCTTACTTTTTCAAATCACTCCCAGGCTGCCCTGCCTTTGAACCTGGCAATAAGGTCATCGAAAATGTAATTTTTATTTCTGAATTATGAATAACTGAAATGCCCTTATCTATTGGAGCGCTATTAGTGGAGTGCTGGCAGTGTGTCGAACTCTCAAATATTTTTTGGTGTGAATGAGTTTACAGTGTGTCTGTTGCTCAGGAATTGACACAACAAATGCTAAGACTGCAGGTGATGGCAGAGCGAAAGGGCAGGAATAGCAGCCTGTGGGTTGTGACCACCAGTTAGTCTTATTACTGTTATTCCTCAGATGTAAGTGCAGGCGGCTCACAGAGGTCGTATCATTTATGATCGCAGTAGACCTGCGTTGGATTGGCACAGAACATAAAAAGACAGTCTCACAGACACAAGGTCACTGATTACAGGCTGGTCCTGTGTGTTTCAGTAACACTGGAGGCTTTTTTGAGCCTTTGCGTGACACTGTGTGTGAGGTAAATTGTACAGAGTAGCAGAGGAAATAATACAGCACATAGTCCATTACGTTTTTAGACACAGATAAGAATAGTTGTTATATTTAATTGCAAACACAAGCATATTCTGTGAGTGTGTAAACGCTTAGTGTGTGTATGTCTGAGAATGAGTGTGGAAGTTTAATTGTTTATTTTCAAAAAAGAACCTGAATCTGAATTAAGTTTATTACCTTGCCTGTTTTCACATAAAAGCTCGGTGTTTAGAAAAGGTTTTTTTTTAAATCAACAGTAAGAGGGAAAAAAGTTCTGCAAAAATCAAGATGCATGACTATGAGAAAACAGAATAAAAAAAATAAAATTAACAAACATGTTTTTTAAATCTTAAATATGCTTTTGAAATGAAGAGATGCACAGTAATAAAAAGCCTAATCACTTAGGCTACGTTCACACTGCAGGGCTTAATGCTCAATTCCGATTTTTTTGTGAAATCCAATTTTTTTTGCGAGTGCGTTCACATTTCCAATTAAATGCAACTTGTATGTGATCTCCTGTGTGAACTTCATCCGACCCAAAAGCGTCCTGCATGCGCAGAAGAGGACACAACGACGTCACACGCAGCAAGCGTGTTTTCAAAAATGTTTTCAAAAACCGCCCGGTTCCGATGTGACCCCTCGAGTTTTGCCTGAACAGAGTTGTCCCCCCAAATATTAATTAATTCTGATACCTGATTCCCTCCATTGACTGGACTCCACATTTTCGTCCGCCATGATTATTGTTTTTTTCTGCACCCGCCTACCTGAACACAGAATAAAGACGTTCGTCGTGTATCAGTGACGTGGAGGTCGGATAAATGCGACCTGGCCGTTCAGACTAAAGTCGTATTGCAAAAGATCAGATCTGTATCGGATTTAGGACCACATATCCAAGTGGCCTGGGTCGCATTTGAAAAAATCGGAT
>JAQNCA010000002.1:18545154-18562209 GCA_029783725.1 Acanthurus tractus | reverse complement strand
GGGGGCCCCCCCCCCCCCCCCTCCCCCCCACCCACAATTGTGTAGCACCTTTTACAAAATTTTTGGCGTCGTTGGCTGCACTTCCTTTTTTCCCCCCGGCTGTTGGGGGTTTTGCAAAAAAAAAAAAAAAAAAAAAAAATGCTGACTGTATCGGGTATAAAAATGGGTTTTCATAGAATTCAAAAGTCCTCAAGATAACAGCACTCACAAAAAGTTGAGAAATATGCATTTCCCAGTGTCCCCTACTTCTACCAGAACACCCAGAGGGTTGACTCACAGGGCTGCAATAAACACTAACGAAACATAAAGCTAATTCACTTTAAACCCCATCAACAGTTTTCCCCTGACGCCCATAATGCTGCAGTACAGCGCCTGCATTAGACAGGCTCCCTTGCATGTCAATAGTCAGCCATCTGCTCTGGCCTCTGTAATGGACAAGGGCCCAGCAGAGAATTTCACCCATAGGAGGCCCTATTTGGATGAACATGGAACAGAAAAGATGGTCAGAGATTCAGCAAAGGTCCAATCATCTACGTGCCCAGTGACATGGGAGACAAACCCTTAACTTTGTACAGGACATGATGTATTGGTGTCTTCTCAGCTCTGGCCTGGGGTTGACCTGGATGTGACCCAGCTCTCTGGAGAGAGAAACATCAGAAGCTATCTTTGGAGTTTCAGTGGAGACTGCATTATGCTGCAGGCACCGTTACAAGTATCGACAGCATAAAGAGTGCAGCTGCACTGGGGCCCAGAAGCTGTCAGGATCCTATGAAGAAGGAGATTTTTGACACTTTTCCTATCTTGAATCACTCTGTGATTGTCACCCCTAACTACCAAAGCATCTATCAAACTCCCCAGCTGTGGTATTGACCCGCCCTGGATTGTGCCTGTTCTGAGCCTTGCTGGCTGTTTGCAGACCAAAATGCACCTTTCAACGGGCAACATTTGTCAAGAGGATTGACTCGTACAATTTCAGGTAAATGCTGGGGCTTGTCATCCATGAGCAGAAAAAACAGGTGATTTAATGCAGAAAAAAAATGTTGCAAATAACAAAATTCAAAAGGTTAGAAACAAGAAGAAGAAGACAGAGAATCTTCATGGAAAATGTGCAAAAATCTATAAACTGTGAGTAGTTTTACCTTGAATAGCACTTCTGTTTTTCCAGGTTCTGGCTTGCATAACATTTGAGATAATGAAAGTACAACTCAACAAAATATACAACACTAGTCAATTTAAGAATCTGGAAATGTTATGTAGAAATGTTACAAGTTGTACATTTAAGTCTGAAATAGCAAGGAGAAGATAAGATGCTTATTTCGGGCCAGAGCTCCATGGCAGCAACACTGAGCGATGTTCGCTCAGCCTTACTGTTATACCGCACTGTATCTGTCTTTTTTTTTTTTTTTGTGAGCGTGCTGCCTCCAAGCTGAAGTTGATAAAGTCTAATTTAAGGAGCGATGTGGGACAAAACAGTCAAAGTGAAAAAAAACTCAGAGGATTTGCTATGCTCTCAATAGAGAACAGCAGAGCCAGGAATGTGAACTTGAGCTGTGCTCTTAAGAAGTTTCCTGAACATGAGGCTTGTAGGATGTATTATATTTGTTACCTCTCATTCCTTTGGAAAATGCACAGCTCGCAGTAACATTGGCCCCTGTTAGCATTTGGATGCTGCTGCATTGACAACAAATGATAAATGATGAATTTAATAAAGTAATTGTGTGTGATCAGGTGCCATCATCTGTTTTTACTTTACAGGCCTCTGATACGTGGCTCTGCTCTTCTTGATGGCTATTTGTTTGCTTACGGACAAAGTACGCAAGAAAAAAAATATTGGAGCCAATCACAATTATGGTACTCTGCAGGCTGGAGGCATTTTTTTTCCTGTAAATACAGAGCCAAAACAATTATGGATTTGTTCTGATCTGTTTATGGTAATTTTTCTTTCAGACAATCACACATGAATCCATCACATAGCCTCAAATTCTACCAACAATTCCAGCACATAAAGCCACACTGACTCTTTATGCTTTCTCTCCATCATTTGTCCACACCCACATTGATCCTCCCACACACACACACACACACACACACTCACACACACACATGCTCAAAGCCCAGTGCAGTGGCAAGTTGAGTAGAATAGAAATAGTTCAGGTTGAAAATGGGCTACGGTGCAATCAGTGGAAACGCAGGGGGAGATTCAATTAAATTTCTCTCTACAGAGGAAATGCCATACACACAATATAACCGTCTCTGTTCAGATTCCATTACGTTGTCACCAACCATGAATCACAATGAAAACGGCCTCACAACAGCTTCAATTTTCCTGAAATATTGAGTATAAATTATTTTCCTAACCTCTGGCTATGTTTTAATTATGTAAGCACTTGCTTTGAATCATCCGCCCACTGAGAAATCATTTTATTTTGAGATAAAGATATTAAAATAAATTTTCCAATACATTTTACATTTTCAGGAATTTCAAATGAGTTCTACAATCATGGAGCGCATGACTTAAAAGTTTCCTTATTGCAATTTACATATGGAAATCCCTCCTAAAATTATCATTTTAATGTCCACGGGCGCATTATTTCCACCTCGAGAGTCCAGGCTCTGTGTTTTCACGGACACCATACAGTGGCCCATTCTGATGGAAGGTGTTTGTGTCTGAAGATACACTGTTAAGTGAAGAGAGGATATGAGAAAAAACTATTTCAAACACAGAGTGAGAAGTCCCTGAGGACCATCAGTCAGACAACTGCAACACTTAGGAACTAAAATAGAGCCAGGCAGAGAGCATAATTAGGCATTTTAAGTGCTTTACATAATACAGTCAGTCATAATGAAGGCCCTGTGGGATCCAGAGGCTGGGCGGCTATTGTGACTCTGCCGCAAGAGCAGCATTCATAAGGCTGAAGAAAGAGATGGAGGGATAACGGGGGAAACAGAGAGATGGAAAGTAATAATGCATAAAAAAAAAGCTATAGTTACAAAACATGGAAATAAAATAGTGAATTGTAGTTAAGCTAATTAACATACAATCCCATTACCCAGTCGAGAAAGCAGCCAAAAGCGATGATTTACATTTTTAACTGTCTCCTCAGAGTGCGCAGGCACATCCAGACAAACATGATCAATAGAAAATGTGATTGTGTAAAATACATAATAAGGATGCAGCAACTCTGAGCCATAACAACACTCTGCTGTCTCTGTCTCTCTCTCTCCCTGCCGCTCGCTGTCATACTGTGATGAGTGAGCCAATTCATGTTGACAGCGGATTGATACAGGCTCTTAATGAATGATGTTTTATTAATGGTCCCATAATCAGATTACCTGCAGGCGGACAGGCTCCATCCATCTTTCTCCTTGGAAGTCTAACAAAGATGGAAGAATAACACATCTGGAGGAGCAGAGACACTTGTCTGGTCCACATTTAAAGTTAATCAGCTACAGGAGCTGCGCTTGTACTTACAGTACAGTGGATGCAGGAGACAAGCAGGTAATGCATGTTTGAGATAATCACAAGCAGGAAAGCTGTTGGTGCTGAATGATAAAGAGCTCAACAAGCGAAGCTTTCTGTTCTGTGGCTTTCATAAATACATTCAACATTTCAAATAGACACACAGTTTGCACAGGCAAGGTCATCAGGAGACAAATTTGGTGATTTGCTCAAAATTTTTTCCTACATGGTGCAATTGAAAATTTAAAATATTGCCTCTGTCACGCATCAGTGGAGCACCGCACTGCAATATGCACACAGCAGATGCAAGGTATAATTTCAGCGAGGGAGATTTCCAAGTTTCATCACTTGATCACCATTAGCATCTCAGTTACACTTGTTTGTGCACATAAAATGTCAAATGTGCACTGGCATGTGCACATTTTTTATTTTATGACTCCTGAGCGAAAGCAGTATCATGTTGGAATCTGCGAGGATCTTCATCAAGCGGCCCAGGATGACCCAAACTTGATGTCCCAAACCCAGAAACCAGTGGACTCCAGTACCAAAGAAAGCTTATTAGATCAGAGACACATACAACTGCATGCTGCTGGTTTTCTTTAACATTTTGGGGTTATGCACTGTGAATTTATCCCCTAGTGGCAGACTGACAATAATACAAGTCACAGTGCACAACTTTGACATGCTGTGGCAAAAGTGTTCACAAAAAATGCATAAAACTAAGGTTGTGATCGTTATTCAGTGATGAAACTTGAATTAATTACTCAAAAAAGATAAAGCTTGAACGTGTTACATGCAAGTTACTGTACAGTGCTGGTTCATGCACAGCAGGAACCATTTCATACGTTTTTGATAGCACCTCATGTTGCAACCAAAAGGTTACTTCAGTTTATGACCTCTAAGACGAACAATCTAAATGCACAAGATATTAATTGTGTTATGCCCGGCCTAGGGGTGCACAAGCACAACAGGAAAAGAGCCCCATCTTCCCCAAGTCCCAAGTAGCCACAGAGACAGAACAAGAGCTTTCAAAGCGAATACTGTATTTATTCACAAAAAGAAAATGAATGAAAGAATGTTTGAGAAATAATGACTTCAGGGTGGACCGAGGCCAAAATAACAAACAAAACAATTCAAACTGGGGAGGATATAACCTTACAAAACAAAGAAACCAAAAGACATAAGCCTTACCTCCCTGACTAAGCAAAAACAGGAGAAAAATAGGTTAACAAAACTGACTGCCCACCCCTACTAATACACATAACTTAATGAAATGGCAGAACAAAGTGTGGCAAAGAAGAGGGAGATAAAACACCTGCTGCCGGCTGCCATCTTGGCCCTTTATATAACAGGTAACCACCGGAAACAGCCAATCACCAGCCAGGACCGAAACCAATGGACCAATCCTCTCTCGGCAATGACACACACCAATCTACATAAACATGCCAAAGGGAACACACCACACAAAAAGCAGAAATTCCCACTACAGTGGTACAAACTGAAATAAGTTAAAATTAGCCAACATGCTGTCATTATTATACATGCTAACTAATGTGACAAATTCCAGCTTAGATTGTCTGCTAAAGTTTAGCTTAGTCTAACAAAGCATACCAGAACCAACAGCTGTGTCTGAGGCGTCCGTTAACATTTACTTTGCATGGTTTTTATTTATGCAACAACATGGAGCTAGCTCTTGCACCACCATCAGGCCAGTGCACAGTAGCAGGCAGCAATTTAAAGATGATGTCTAAAATACTCTCCAATTTTTTTAAGAGCCAGCAGATTTGGCTTCATCAGCAGCAGGTATTGTTACGACCAAAAACCGCAGTATCAGAAGGTCTCTAGATGTTTTCTTTTCATTAAGTGGCTTCATGAGACAGCTGCTTATCTCAATAGGTTTTGACTGGCACAGGTTCATTTCATCACACCTTGTTTATTGTAGGACTGTACCTTTACCCACCTCATCAGGGAGAAGAGGGTCCTCCACACTGGGGTGGGGGTGGGGGGGGACTCTTGCATATTTAATAAATTTCCTGCTCTTGTCTCGTTAAATCATTAAAAATACTGTGACTCGTTGCCCCTCACACTCGAGGGAAATGGCACAGACTGTTCGCTGCTACACTTAGGAACAGACAGAGCAATGAAACTTGACAGAGGGACGAGTTGCTTACACATATAAAAAGTTGGCACCAAAGGTTAAATATGATTATCTGGCTGAACCCATTAAAAGAAATCTGGAAAAAGAACAGCCTGCTTACTTAATGCCATTAAACTTTGCTCTCACCCACAAGAGAAGTGGAACCTGGAAGTAAGCCGGCAGCACTATGAAAAATGAGCGACACTGTGCTCACTAAGTTCTCTCCTCCAGCAGTTTTCAGCGAGCAGCCGGGGCAAAAAGTGTACATCAAATGTGAACTTTTTAAGTGTGATTTATGGAGCTGCTGTGATTGAGGTGTCAGGATTTATGACCGGACCTGCTGACAGCAATTACTCCCAAAACACTAATGCAACCGAAAACTCCCCTTTGATAGATCTGGTTATTAATGCAAGTACACAGGTACGCAGCCACTAAGGGCTCCCCGGAAAGGTTAGATTTATCATGGTGACATTTTACTTGTATTATGCACCCACATTCTCCCAATGTGGCCGAGGGACTGGCAGGGGAGGGTGCACGGCGATACCCTCCAACAGGACATCGACTGCGCAAAAAAATTAAGTACAGGAAAATGTATTGCATTTCCAATTCCAGACGTATGGATCTGTTACTGCGAGGTCACCTCCAAAAATAACTTCATCATCGTTTTTTTAAGTAATTTAAACAGATCTAATAATGAGGTTACTGTCACGTTAGCTGAATGCAGATCTGCAAAGTTGTTTTTTATCTGTCTCTGAAAAGGAAAACAAATTATAAACAAAGGTGTGCTGGAAAAAAAACTGGTTTGTCAGATGACTGAAAAAAGACCAAATGTTCTCATTTAGTCATTCTGAAGTGCTGCCAGGAAAAAGTCTGGATGAAAAAAATCATTTTTGTAATATATTTTAATGCTGTTTGAAATTAAATCACACCGGTTTCCACCTCAGGACATCAGAGTTCTGTCATGTACTTACTTGTCACATTATTTATACGCACTGGAAAACACACCGCTTGTGTGTATGTGTGTACGTGTATGTTTTCGGTGTGCTTTAATATCCAATTTTGTGTGTCTGCAGGTTTGGCATCATGTTCTTTGCAACCAGATTGAAGCCGCACAACAACAACGATTTCAGGAAATGTTAATGAGAAGTTCAAAGAAACTATTTATGTTTCCAACAGACAAGAGAAGACTGACACAAAATTAAAACACATGAAATAAAGAGTCATCAAAAAATCTGTTCAGAGGGCTTCAGATTACTTGATTGTGCCTCTAAAGAAGAATGCATTTCTTCTTTTTTAGAAGAAAAGCTCCCAAATCACAGTTTGAACCCATTTTGTAAACCTCTGCCGGTAGGGAGAGCACTTTTTTTTTAGTTTCCTGCTGTTTCCCACTGCATCCAACACCTTAGGGTTGATGTTTTAATAGAGTGTGGGAGGCAGACTCCTTGGTGTTACTGCATGGTAATCCAGACTCTGCGGAGCTGCGCGCGGCCTTGTGTGGTGACTGCCGATGCAAGCTAAACAGAATGCAGCTGAATCCTGAGATCTAACTCAGACTCGGCTCTTTCTAAAAACTGAACTGACCTAAAGATTTTTAACAGAGAAACTAACACATGACCTCTTTTTGTAGAACATGCATGCTCTTGTGGGGCCTTCTTTTTTTTTTTTTACTAATTTCAATTTAACTCAAGTGAAATGAGGATCATCCAGTGTACAGTGTTTTTAGAGAGCTGAAGGGCTCTTTTGATGACTGGCTTGTTATGCCCAGGTGCTCTTCAGAGGGACTCAGGAAGTCCTTCTTACCTGCTACAATGAAGTTTTTGAATGAACACTCATAGCTGACTGTCATTGTTGATGAATTATGATGAATGATGGTGCATGAATATGTTAATGTTGCTGTCTTATATAACCACTCTGTTGACAGAGTCGCATTGATGTGTACTAATTTTTTTGCCAAACAAGTGTTTGTCTGACTTATTTTTTATCATCCGTATATTTTCTCTCTCTCTTTCTAAATATATAGCCACGCGGTTTTAACTCTGGTAGATTGATTTAAACTTGTTTTCTATCTGTATGACATTGTATAATAACATATACTATTTAATTCCACCTTAAATGTCGGCAGCTATTTCATCTAAATATTAAGGCTGCAATGTTTCTCACTGTCAACATGCTTACACGTGTCCAATGAAAGTTTTTTGCTCAGAACAATTTACAGGGGGCTAAAGAAAATCAGTCAGGATAACACTTAAGTCAACTCGCAAAAAATGTCAAAATTCAATAAGAAATCAGCACTTTTTTTAACAGCACGAGTTGTCTTTACTGTCCGCAGATGACAAGCTGAGATGCTGCACAGCCTGCAGGGAGCTATGCATGTGAAAGTGTGAAGATGTAAAGATTCTCTGGAGGCTGATCATCCTTACTTCCCACAGGACTAGACACTATATATAGATATATAAATATACACACATATATATAGATTCACACAGAGATACACAAACATAAACAAATGGAAAAAATGCAAGTTACACATTTGCAAGTGTGTCACGTAAGAGGAAAAGGTTTAAAAAATGGAGGAATGCAGAATAATACCGTGAAAGTCCCCATCCCCCAAAAGTTGTCACTCTTCTGTGTAAGCATTTATGCAGTTAAAGCGGAGAAGAAAAAAAACGCTTGTGAAGGGATCAATCAGAAAGAGGAAAAGAAGGCAGGGGGAAGGGGAGACTGTTGCAGGTAAGAGCCACAGCATGCAATAAAGATTATGGAGGCAGGATGAATTATAAGGCTCCAAGGCTACAGCACAGAGGGGCCTGACAGATCTACTGTTTCCCTGGCTCGGGCACTCCACTGCAGGGACGGCTGCATTAAAACCTCAGGAATGAAGAGAGAGGTTTCTCCTCTCCTACCCGACTCTCCCTCTCCAGTCCGACATTGCATCTACTGTTTGGCAGGAAACAGGTTGAGCTAAAGAGGCGTTTGACCCTGAGAGCACATTTTCATTATTTAGAGGTGCTTGTGCGGCAGTGTCATCTTTTTCAGAGGGAAGGAATGAGGGATGGAGACAGAGTGAGTGGCTGTGTTTGGGCGAGAGAAATCTCCTGTTTGCATTCTGCTTGGCAGCTACTACAGCCGTCATCATTAGAATTTAGTGAAGTTTTTGAAATGGTGCACTCTCCTGCTCAGTGGGAAAGTCAACAACTCTCTCCCCCCCTCTTTTCGGTTAAAATGTTTTGATGTGATTGCAAATTTGCAGAGGCGTCAGACACAATGTGCCGTGCGCTGTGTACACTCACACTGTTACATATTCTGATTGAGTGGGGTGCGCACTTTATGCATTCTATTCATTTCCTGTAAATCCTCCTCTCAATTTATCATAATGAAGAAATCAACAGCAAGGTTAGCTAAGTTCAATCCATCTTTTGCAATTACTCCAGAGAATTAGCATCTTTTCATATCGATAGAACAACATGATTGTTTTGAGAGAGTTTCACTTTCTTCATCTAGTTTTTTTTAATTTTCACATTTGATGGTTATTTGTCTCTTTCACTGTGTCTGCTTCCATCATTATTTTTGCAATAATTACATCTTCCACTTGGACATTTATCTAACAGCTACAGCTTTCGCAACCAAGGTCCACTTTTCTTTCTTGAAAAAAAAATTAATTGCTCTTGATCATTTGTAACGAGTGTAAGTGTCAGACTGAAATAGTCACATGTGCTGGAGGCTGACAATGGATAGCAAGAAGCTTTAGTATCAATGCTATGTGGCCTTGGAAGATGTTAACATCCCACTGGCTTGAAGGTGGGCGTGCAACATGTCATATAAAAAAGCCAAAGCATACTCTCCATCATTGTTTTCCTGGAGATAAATGTCATGCCATGGTGGAAATAAATTAAACTAAAGAGTCAATATGGAAGACATGTATAGCACACATTTGTTATTTTTCGTTTTGAATAGTGAGGGTTTTCCTTTGTATTTATTTTGAAAATAAACAACTGGGGTAAAACAAGGATACAGCGATGCCCTGTGAGGCTTTTTTCTTTTTAAAGCCACCCTTCACTCAAAAATCTGCTTTTCAACTTCTAGACATTTTTTTTTATTCACCTCCTGAAAGTGGAAAGTTTTTCTTTGCTCCCGGAAAAATATTAATTTTATATGATGGGATGATGAGCATCGTTTGTGACATCATAAATAGTTCGGAAGTCAATTTGAATCTTACAAGTTTGCAGTAGAAACATGAAGCCACAAGTGCAAATACACTAAGAAAGCACTTTGCAGCCAGGGAGGACACATTTTGTGTCTAATAGAAAAAAAA
This sequence comes from Acanthurus tractus, assembly GCA_029783725.1. Taxonomy (NCBI): domain Eukaryota; kingdom Metazoa; phylum Chordata; class Actinopteri; order Acanthuriformes; family Acanthuridae; genus Acanthurus; species Acanthurus tractus. The sequence continues at coordinate 18,552,300 of JAQNCA010000002.1, read as the reverse complement.
TATCAAAGTAAACAACATTTGCATATTCAGAGAATCTGGAATTTTTAATCATGTTGAAGGAGTAAATGCTCTTTCATTGATTATAATGTAGAAAACATGCCTTTCTTGGTCCAGAGAAAAATGTGTGAGGTACACTTTATTGTCCCAAGCAGTTTATTTCATGTGTACAGTGTCTCATAATTAAGTCAGTCAGAAATCTTAAAGCACAGCTTAAACCCTAATGTGAGCTGTTGTATTTATCAGTGTTATAGCAATGCTAACATCCTTATCCAAATGTTGAATGTTTACAATGATAACAATTAAATTTCAGTGTTTAAAGCATGCTAACAGAAGCACTAAACAAGGAGTAAAGCTGAGGCTGATGGTCATAAACAAGGTACTGGACACACAGAAACTTTTACTTGATCGTGGTACAAAAGAAAAGACTGAGAATTGCCTAAAATCCTTAGAGGAGACAAAAGTAGTCACCTTCGCAGCAATATATTCAAAAGTTGTGCAGATTATTTAGGACTGAGCTGAAGAGCCATAAGACGAGACTTTCAAGAAAATCAATGGCCTTAGTTGTTTCAGCATGTCAGCATGTTATCATGTCAGTGTTTCCGATCAATTCAAAATGTCCTTCCTCAGCCAATTATGCACTTATTATGACAGAAGCAAAAGTGGGAGTCAAAGGACACAAATGGGCTCCACAGAGAGGAGCTCAAGGTGGATGGTTTGGCTCTGAGGAAAAACATCAGGGTTTTCTTTATACCAAACCAACATTTTGTGCCTGAATTTAGCCGAACCTTTACCTTTTCATACATAAATCAATCAAAAGTGTCACAATTTGTCACAGTTCTGACAGACAAAAAAATGTCCTTCGAATTGTGTCATCAGATCAGAAAATGCTTCAACGGGAAGACAACAGGGACAGGCAAAATATTTTGTGTTTGCAGACTGACACTGACAAATGGCAGCTGGTTTATAAACTTTCTCCTCGTGATTGAGAACTTAAAACTTAAGCCAAAAAAAAAAAAAAAACCCCTCAAACTCAAGCGACTTTAAAAAAGCCAAGTCAAGGATGTAAGGACAAGAATAACAACATTCCACACTTTTCCTCACACCATTTCATATAAATACCAGAAGAGTTTTTAATCCCTGCCGAGAAGTCTTGTAGTAAAACACATACAGTCCTTTTTCCTCACTCACCTGCTGCTCTGCTCCCGTCTCAGCCAGGATGAAAACACCTGAAAATCAAGGCCTTATCAGAGTAGCTCGCATTACTGCAGTCTCACACCCACATGGTGTCTCGGGACTGATTTCTCTTTCCTCTGAATCTTTTTTTATATATATATATATATTTTTTTTTTGCGAATGTGCAAGTGTAGAACCCGGCCCCTGAGTGTTTTCCCCACAGATCTCGTCTAATGCTAGCGCACTTCCCCTGCTGTCGACTTCCCTTCGATCCCCCCTTTGTGCTCTGTTACCCCAACTGTGATTATTTAACTCTCCACAGGTGGAGCAGAAATGAGCAGAGGACCGGCCACAGACAGACAAAGAGGAGGAAGGAGAGAGGGACGTGCAGCATCGGTTTACCCCACAAAAACAGGAAATAAAAACATGTGCAATTACGTTTCTGTTGATCCACTCATGGACTTGTTCAGGAAGCTGTCATATTATTGAGAAAAGGAGGGTTTGTTATCTGTGGTTCGTAATAATTGTGCTTCGTCGCAAAAAAAAAGAATGTCCTAAATAGAATTAGCAGTTTACTGTCGTGTGGGTTTCTAGAGAAGTTTTACACCGATTACTGTGGTTACAGTTGTGTTGTTTTACAGACATGTGTATTTGTGTTTCATTGTTTATAGAGACTCTCTCAGCCTTCACTGTGGTAACTAATGAGTTGTTGACAACTGCCTGTCATTTAAAAAGGATAAAATGATCAGAAAACACGTTTGCCTTGTTAATTACGATTTTGTGCGCAAACTAATATAAAAAGATTTAATTTATTTGGATTGAATTGTTTTGTTCTGTTCTGTTTTTTTTGTTTTATCTTATCAAAACAAGCTGTTGTCCTCCAATGGTACCAAAGAGTTACAACAGACCAGCAGCCATAACAAAAGTAATCTGACTCTTCACACTATGAAAACAAGTTCACATCCTGCAATGAAATACATATTATCAGTAAAACTTACTCAAGTACCAAAGGTGAAAGCACTTACTATGTAGAACCTTCTCTTTCAAAACTTAAATTATAAATTAAATGTTGTCTTTGGATTGCTACTATCAGTTCAATATCGCTTTAGAAATCTATTAACTGAGTAAATACTGACTTACTAACTTACTGACTCTTTTTTAATTAAATGTCAAAAATACTTCACACAGTCAAGGCTCTTCTTTACCTCAGTTATCCCCTTTTATGCAAACTAACATTGGCAGAGCTGAGTTCAGGAACAAAGCACCTTCTGAACAGAGAGACTGGCAAAAAATGCAATCAAAACAGAGCCTTACATTCATTCACCACAGCTTTGTAAGTAGTTAGATTTGTAATTGTTTTTATCAACCCTTTACTCCTTGTATAGTTGGGTTGTTCTGTTTGCTGAAATGTTCTGCAAATCTTTCTTGTTCTTTTTTTTTTTTAAAGCAATTTTAATCTCCAGCGACTATATGAATAAGATTAAAAATAACCAAAAATAAATAAAAGCTGTCAAATTAACATAATGGAAAACGAAAAAAAAATAAAATATTTTATTCATTTTGTTACATTTTACATATACATATTTTACAGTCCATTCACCTCTAAGAGCTGAAACTAAATTATTCACAAGAATCAGGAAAAACCTAATTATAATATCTCAAGGATGCATTTATCATTCGCCTCTTCTTTGCCCGTCTTTTGTCCTCCTCACATGCATAATGAGGAGAACATGTATGTTCCACACGTTCACCCTTTAAATTGTTGAATGATGCACAGGTGACTATTATGTGAGGAAAAGATAAATAATGACATAATTGACGGTAACCATGACATCGGTTACCACATTTGGTAAGAATGGTCCCATGCTGTTATATAACAAGCTTATATCACAATGTCCAAGATTATTTAGATATGATTTAGTTGTCTTGTGATTTTTGAAATATTGTTAACAAATAAAAGGTGACAATTTATATAAAAATTTACACATTAATGGCTGCACCCTGTGTATCTTTTAATGCTGCACATTAGCCCTCTCAGTTTTCATTTTTCAATAAGTAAATCAAAGCCAAGCGAACGACAAACAGTCTCCCACAGTGTTTTAACAACACGATCACATAAGCAAATGTCTGACAAATCAATTGTTCTTATCCTCCGACTTAAATCAAGTGTGAGCTGGGTACACACAACTCACTCACTCACTCACTAACACACACACACTCACACACACACACACACACATGCCCAGATATTAAAGTTTCAGAGCTCTGTGAATTAATGTTTAATCCTGGAAGTGTAAGCAGGGAGAGCAATATGTTCCTTGTCCCCGCTGGGCTAGTTGGCAGCCATGAAGCTCAGTGTAGCTTGAGTTGAGGCCTGTTTACAGGGGGGGGGGGGCACAACAACACACACAAACGTCGCTGATCTCCCGCAATCATTTTGTTACCTCTGAGGCAGATTACAGACTGGGAGAGCAACTTCTAAAAAAACTGTGAGGATCACAGTTGCCTTCAGGTTCACATTCTTGGAGGTTACCTGCATGCACACCTATAAGAAGTAAGATCCCGTCCCAAATATAACTTCTGAGAGCCTGAGACGGACTGAAGTGTATCCAATATCCAGGGAACGCTCTCCCTCATCGTTAGGATGATATGCTTCATTAGACTGTGTGAGGCTGATTGAAGCTGACACGCACAGACACAGATTAACTGTTAGTGACTGACAGAGATTGATGTCGACCAAAGTAAATTAGCAAAGACAGGTAGGGTGAACGGACAAAAAGCGGGGCTCCAAGAAGTTAAACGAGTTGATGTTTTCAAACTAAAATTTTGATTCCGTCATGTTCTTTCATCGATTTCGCTTCTTTTCTCCGCACTTTGATATTAAAAATACTGCACAGAAAACACAACAGCCTGAAGAGTTAATTCCTACTTTCAACAGTGGAGCATCAGTTACATGCTAAAAGCATCGTTTTCATGTCCACTGATTGCTTCCTTCAGCATCCCCTGTTGTGGAATAATATACTCGTGTAAAGTAACTCCAGTGCCGGCCCGATACTTCATAAGCTTGTGAGAAGAATGAAATTTTACAACTTTTCAAGACTCACTCCGTTTGGAACTTAGTGTGTGTTCTTTTCAGATGCATGACATTAACATACATTGATTCAGGGAATGATGGGACATAAATGAATTTGGGCGCCGTTTTCAGGGACCAAACAAGGGACTAAAAGCCGCAGTAATTCTTTTGTCTGTTTCTTGTGAGCATAACGGTATTATGAAGTGTGTCTCAAACTGTTGTATCGAGTCTCCGGTGTCGGTCTCACTGCTTCCTCGAAACATGTGGCATCATGATACAGCACTTCTCTCACTGAAAGCAAAAACAATGTCACTTAACGTAATCGGGACAGCAGTTACTCTTCCTTGAAAATGTACTTTTGCAACACAAATTTGCAGTGTAAATAAACAATTTCAAGGAGACAGGGTTGGAAGAGTTGCCTCCTGTTCAAAGAGCATGAGGTGGATAAAAACCAGACATTACACACAAATGAGCCTGAACTGTCCTTGGTTTGAAAGCCTGAGCAAACATGCAAAGTGCTCCAGCGGAAACTGAGCGAGCGGCAGAAAACAGACAGAGACTGTAGACTGTGTCTCATCAAGCCTTTTTCCTCCCCGAGGCTGCTGAGATTTTGGAATGACGGTGACACTACAGGGAAGAATTGATCTGCCTCCAGCTGCCTTTTTGGTAGCTTGAGATTAAAGGCCAAAATACAAGCCAATGTGGGCACTCTGACTGCTCGACAGACCTTTTGAAAGTGCCCATTCGTGTACGAACTGATTCATGTGAGCGTGCATGACGTGCGAGTACACGTATATGGGTCCAACAGAATTGCTTTCACTTGGTCCAGCTAGCCCATCTTTGTGACAGATACCTGTGTATTTATCTGTGGCAGTCAGTATTCACAGCTCCTCACCTGCTAGCACCGTTCTGTCGAGCCGGCGCCGGCAATGTGTGCACTCCCTCAGCCTTAAAACACTCCTCTGTTCAGCTAGAGTGCTCTTTGTATAAAAGACACCCCTCTGTGTCCCTGGAATGGTTCTTATTTGCAGTCCATCTCTCTCATGTTTGCTGCTCCTTTTTTTTTTTTCCCCCTGATTTTCATTGTCTCTCTGCAGCCAATTTTGGCCCTTCAAAACAACACATAAAAAAACCCCCCACAAAACTCTGGAATTGAAATGACATGATTGTTTTCCGTTGAAATGCAATCAGGCTTCTGATGAGTTCTTGTTCTCTACTTCAGTGCCATTCCCACCTGTTTTGCCAACAACTGCTGTCGCAAACACCAGGTTCAAAAAAAAAAATTTTGAAAGAATGAGGAAACATTGCTAAGCTCCCGGTCTGTCTGACCCTCGACTGCTATTTAAAACACACACACAATGCCTGATTCCTCCAGATAGACAGAGATTTAGACTGGAAATTTTCCTGTTCAGATCCGTGCTTCACTAGTGATATTGAGAGCCTTAAGAGGATTATATCAATGATGCTCCATTTTCCATCTGCATGGTAAACCATTTAACATTAAGGCCACTCTACTAAATATAGGGCTTAAAGTCTGTTAGCAAAGCTTCTTTTTTTTCTCTCTCTCTCTCTCCTGCTTCCCTGTGATGAAATTAAGGATAACATCAGCGAGAGAAAAGTGTGTTCTTCTCCTTGCAGTGTGAAGAATGGGTGTGGAGATGTGATTTACAGACATGGCTGTCAGATTACTGGCTCCAGCTGTGGAGAAGGAGAGGTCATGTGCTCGCTGGGTTTTTCTTCTTGTAGCTCATTGCAGCACAGCACAGTGTGGTGCGGTGCTGTGCTTTGTCATGCAGCAGGGTCGAGAGGGTCAGGACATGGGCTGTTTCCCCTCTCAGCTCACGGGCGAGAATGCTACACCTCAGTCCAAGACCTATTTTGTCTTCTGCCTCCTTCTCCTTGTTCTACCCCTCCTCCCTGTCCGCCCAGCTCAGCTCAATTAATCTAGGACCCTGAGAGAAGCCACTGTGCATGACTGAAATTACTCCCTGCTCACTGCACTACAAATTACAGCTGCTGAAGACCCTCACACCACCACCCACCACTTTCAAGCTACGTGTCTCCCTCTCTCTCTCTCTGTCTCTCCTCCATCTCTCTGGCCACCACACTTCCTCCTCAGGTCACATGATTTAATTAGATTCCTTGTTGTCATGTTCTTTACTGCTTTTGTCAGAGGTTGTTGTTGTCATTTTAACTGAAGCTGTAAATTAAACGTGGGGTGAGCTGCCATTCACAGGCACACACTCTCACTCACGCACATACACACACACACACTTACACATGCACATGGAGAGATTATTAAATTTACACACACCCATGCATATTTAAGCAATGAGCAGCGTAATTGTAAACAGTAAAATATTTACTGGCACTTGGCGGATGTTACTGTAGCCTCGTGAGAAAAAACGATGTTATCTTAAGACCTCGAAGCACGAAAGGCTGAAACTTGGCCGTAATTGTCGGCAGCAGATGCAGGATGTTAAATTCTCCGAGTTAACTTTTTAAACTATTACTTAACAGTGAGCCAGAGGAGAGTCAAGACACCATGTTTGTTGGACCGGGCGAAAAGTGATGCAGTGTCTGACTCAGGCAGTCTGAGCTCTGCTGTCCAGTCTGCTCCCCCAACCCCAGAGGCTCTGAGGAGTCCTGACCTGCACTGAATCTCAGCATCCGAGCATTTCTAACACAACCTCCAATACTTACAAACTAAAAAAAAAAACAAAAAAAAAAAAAAAACCTCTCACAGCAACAATCCTTCAGAGTCTGCAAAAGACCTTGGCATGGCAATAGACGTGGCTGATTAATCACAGAGGACTACTGTGGGACAAAAAAAAAAAAAAAAAAAGACAAAGTTTCCTAATTAAATGTGCAACCAGCCGGCCGTTAAATTTAAAAATAAC
>JAQNCA010000002.1:18494009-18521253 GCA_029783725.1 Acanthurus tractus | reverse complement strand
TATCTATCTATCTATCTATCTATCTATCTATCTATCTATCTATCTATCTATCTATCTATCTATCTATCTATCTAGATTGCTGTTTTTCTCTGTTATAAGTGACTATGTCTTGACCATCTTTCAACCTTGCTCTCGGAAAACTGCACTGACCATTTTTCACTATTTTCTCAAATTTTCTAAACTGAATGATTAATTGATTGTTTAAAGGGTCCTCCAGCAATTTAGTTTTTTACTTCTATAAAGTTAAGAAACTCACAAGAGATGAAAAGTGAAAAAAATGCTAACTCTTAGCCCATAGATTTAGTTAAATGCAAGGCTACAATTCCAAAACATGCAATTAGCTAATGGTGTCTTTTTTGTCCCTTTCTAATCTGGTAAGTGCCATTATCTTTAAAACTCAAGTGCCCATTTCTTTTAAAAAGTATTTAACAAAAAGTGTTGCAGCCAAGCCAAAGCAACAGGGTTCTTTTCACATTCTTAAAAAGCTAAAAAAAAAGATAAAGTTTTTCTCCACAGTTGAACTTCTCCTGACAGGTTAACTACTTTTCATGTTAAAATTTTAATGGCCTTTTGCCTTTAACTGCAAATATCAAAAGACTTTTCTATGGTGAGAAAAAAGGAACAACATAGTGGAGGTTTAGGGTCAGCACTGATTAAAAGCCAAAATAGTGGAGGATTACAAACAAAATGCACCCTGTGGAAGGGGTAAATATTGAGACAGATGTCAGCTTGACTGTTGCCCAGATCGTATCCATAGTTTCAGTGCTGCTGACATATGCAGGGTTTGGCATGCACAATGTCCAAAACGTCCATCAGGAAACCATGAGCACTCCAACCTTCTGCTTTTACTGTAATTGCTTTATTGGACGAGCAACTGCTTTGATTTGGAAAAAAAAAAAAAAAAAAACCCAACATATTCCAACTTTATGTGTGTCGACAGTGTGAATCAGGAACATGCACACAGATTTTATGCATTCCCATCACTTGCACCCGTTGCTCAGATAAAAGTGAAATGCTCAAAAGGGGCTGCAATTGCAGAAAGAGATGCTTGTTTGCAGCAGCGGCGGCAGCAGCGGCAGCAGCAGCTTGGATGCCAAAGTGAAACAGAGTGAATTTTTGTATTGAGTGCTCAGTCGTGACTTTTAGACTGTGTAAGGATGGATGGTGAGCTGGGAATGAACAAATGGCTGGAATTGAATATGCTTTACCTCCACTCAGTTAAACTCTTCAACTGGAAAATGGTGGACTAATAGTATTAAGAGGCAAAATGACAAATGGAAAGTTGTATATTCACAATGCCTTGTGCAGTCAGACATTATTAACTCTGTTTGGGGCATTTGTTGAGCTGAGATATTGATTTCTTCTTTTTCTTTTTTTTTCAAGGGCAAGAGTGCTCCTTTCAAGTCAGAAATAAATCTTTTGTAAAAATTTACACCAAAATCAGTCCGTTCTGTTCTGAGTACAACAAACCCATTTAATGTTTGTTTTTGGCTCAGAAACAAACACTAATTCTGTTGCTCCTGTAAACCAACCATTAGACCCAATTAGAGAGCTGTCACTTCAAGTGTTTATTGTCCTGTTTGACAAGAGAGAAACTGCTAAGTGATAAATCTTCACTTTCACTGCTCCATATTCCACTGCTCCATTGAGAGGCAACGTTAAGCTTTTCAGGTTTTCTCTGTTCTTTAAGGTTTGGGGCGTCTAATAGGTCGGAAAAGTGAAAATTCCAAGTCAGCGCTAGAGGGAATTCCTCTCTCCTGAGGTGCCTGAGAGGCCTTGTCAGAAGTCAGCTTGTATTTTACATAAATTATCTCCGTTGCCCTACATCACTATGTCATACATTTGCATAATGCACACCTAGTGGCTAGTTCGACTAAACCCCCCACCCCCCCAACCCAAACAAAGCTAGTGAGTATGGAGGCTATAAGAGATTGATTAGTGGAATTGCCATGTTGAGAAGACAGAGTTTTCTTCATTGTGAATGCATGTTCTCTTTGTATGGACCTCCAGAAGCAGACCAAGTAAATAATCAGTGGTTCAAGTTTGTTTTTAACACAATTCCTCAGCAGGCCTGCAACCTGAAGCTCTTTCTGTATTCCTGTCACTTTTTACCAAAGACTGCTTTAAAAACCAGACACAGCTCACTGCTGGATCTTTGCAGCGGTCAGATCTGAAAGACGGGTCGGTTCAGGATTCGTTGGGCCAATCTGAAGATCTGGGAGTTTCAGGATCCTTTAAGTGGTCTATGTTTTATCAGTTATGGATTTGTTATTTCTAAAATATCTAAAACACATGGAATTGCTGGTTGTAGCTAAACTTTAGACTGAAGATCTCAAAACCTAGCAGATTAGATGGAAATGTTTCAGAAATGTCCCCACAACAACTGGAAAACCGTGTGCTCATTTTAACGTCACTCCGCCACACCGCTCTGTCAATCCAGGCCAGTAGCAGAACAACTCAAGGATGGATCGATACCGGCTGTCCATGAACCAACTTTAAACTTCGAGGCTGTAACACAAGCAGTGAGCTGACCAGACAAACAGTGAGCTATGCCTGCTGGGGCTGGTGTGGCTGACAATTTAAAGAAGACTGGACTTTTCAGGACAGGAACTTTAAAGGAGGTCTGAGCTGAAGCATTTTTGACAGAGGTTGATAGATGTGCTGCAGAAGCAGACAGTGTAAGAGAAAAAAATGTTAAAGCATGTAAACCTTTTCTACTAGACACCTAAATTAAAAGTATAAACTCTAAACAGGAAACTATGGACTTATTCAGAGCTCTGTTTGTGTGTTATCATGTGCATTGTTCCGAGCTGCTTTAAATCCCTTCCTTTGCTCCCACATCAGAGCTTTTACATTTTTCTCCTCATTCTCTCTTGCTTCCTGTTTGATATTTTGCCAGTGACCACTGAGGCTAATCCAACAGATGTTTCCAAGGCCACTGGAGTGAAACTAGCAATCACTCATTTGATTGTTTGTGATTTTTTTGGCAGCGATCGGGGGTTTTTCGCACCCTCAGTTGAAAGAGCACCATGAGAAAACTTTCCTTTCCTCAAGTGATGGGTGAAAATCTAAAGTTTTGATGCTGTTGTGCATGTCCCCAGTATGCGTGCATCATCCAACCAAAAAAAAAAAAATCAGCAATCTACAAGCTTTGAGCGACTGACAGCTGATGGCTCTTCGTCAAACTTTTACAGATCTGTCTGTCTCCTGAGTATTTCTGTGTGCATGTGTCTGTCCTCACATCTCCAATCAGCCATGTTTCTGACTATGATCAATCAGCATCAGTGTCTTTAGCTGAAGCCATGCCCCCCCCCCCCAACACAACATATCTATCTCTGCTCCCCATCTTCAACATCGTCTTCTGATCAGCAGCAGCAGCCTCCGAGCGGGCTGCGACAGTACATGGAGGGGATGGGGAGCGGGGAGGGGGGGGGGGAGCAGCTGCATGGCTCCGTGACACATGACAAGTGCTTCAGCTCTGATCCGTTTTCTGTAAAGAATCATTAGCTGCAGAAAACGCAGCTGTGTCGCGCAGGTTCACAGCTCAATCGTTACAATCCATCTCCCTCCCCGGATTCCTCCCCCCAGAGCGGGAGGAGACACAGACGTCTCTTCTTCTGCACTGTCTTCGCTCTCACACTTTCCATTAGCCAGTTTATTTATTTCATTCTTTAATGAGCTGACCTTAACGAGCGCTGACAGCGTGTCTGGCGTCTGGGCCTTCTCATCACTGTCACCGCTATGACCTCCTCCCAAGTGACAAACTTGTGTCTAAATGGGGATGTGAGAGGCTGCTGGGCTATGTTTAACTAGCAGGGCACCTACAGAGACAGCCTTCTCTAAGAGGTTGGCTTCACACTTTCAGTACCGTCTCTCAAGTGTTCTCTTCTTCTTCTTTTTTTTTTTTTCTCTTTGTGGTTGATTGTGGAGAGATTTGGGGTATGAGATAAAAGCCGTGTTGTCACGCTGTCGCTTTCTCGGCTTGACACACACTTGGATGTTGAGTAGGTGCCATACGGGGAGGAGACGGGGAGGGGGGGCTCTTGTGATGTTACAGACAATTGCGCTGTTCCAGTTCCTTGTGTCATCCATTCTGCTGTTTGTAAAGTCGGCGTGACCTTTCTTTTCTTTCGCTGAAAGACGTGGGACATGCATTGGCTCCGCCTCCTGTGCAAAGAACAATAATGCAGAAACTAAAGGAACAACTTTTTTAACAATGTATAAAAGTCCCACCCTTTAAACATCCAAGCCTCTTTTTTTTTGTGGCCCCTTAAATCTCACTGCGTGGTATCGGATGAGGATAGTATGGCGGAGGACTCGTGATGGACTATCTGTCAAAGTTACCTTACAGCAGAAGAATAATGACGCCTCCCGGTAGAATTAGACTGATGAAACCATTAATTCTGTAAACACAAATTGCACTGAACTTTTCAAATCCCCAACAAACTACGATGGGAAACGCTAATGAACAATTTATCTCAATGAATTCATTTGTTTCTCATTAGTCAGCACTGAAGTCAGTGTTTGGGTTGTTTTTGCATGTGCATTGCGTGAGTCTCTTTCACTGAGTGCTTACGGAAACTGGCCACATTTTCTCTCTCTCTCTCTCTCTCTCTGCTTTTATCAGCATTTCTGTCCGCTTAAAAATGTGAGTGCTGCTCAACTCAAGCTTAGAATGAATAATAAGTACTGTGTTTCAGTATTATGAATGCTTTGTTAGGCTTTGCCTTTGCAACTGAAGCATTTTTAATGTTTACAGCAATAATCAGAAAAGCTGCACACTGTGATTTTTATCTGTAATTTGTGGGGAAAAAAAGATACCAACCCTTAAACTATGCTGTTGAAACACAAACTTTCTTTCAATTTTAAGAACTTAGAATGTAAATTAGGTAACAGTACTTAAATGCAGTGTTAACAGCAGAGGAATAGCTTGATTTTATCAGGAAACACAAGTGTTTGCTTTCCTGCCAAATGGGATATAAGCGATACCACTTTAATGTCTAAGTGTAAATATAAAGCTACAGCAGCAGCTAGTTATCTTAAGTGTTTATTTCCATGAAATACAAGAATTAAACGAAAAAGAAAAAAAATGATAAAAGTGCCAAGTTTCCGCTAAACAGGAGTTTATCTGCTGAACTGTTTCTTGGCCAGATGCCGTGACTTCCTGTCATGCTGTTTTCACCGAGAGGTTGTCAGTTAACCCGCAGAGGCTATACTCCATTAATTTCTTTAAATTATTGTTCATCTCTCAGGATACATGCATGGTAAAGATGGATTGCATGGCCATAAACTTATATTTTGTGCCAAGGGGAGACAGAGGTATTTTACAGTCTGAGGAATCAAGCTGCTTTGTAATCTGGTGGTACAGCAGCAGAACAAACAAGTTATAAGTTTACATTTTGTGTTAGCCTTGCTGTCAGAGGTATCTTGCTGTTTGCTTAATGTTATGAAAACAGTACCAGTACCAGGGAATGTTCATAACTTTAGTTCAAGCTCAGCATTTTGTTTTTATTGTTCAAACAAATCTGTTAGTTGTAGGACTAAATGTCTCCTTGGTGTACAGTATACTTTAACCATTGACGTATTAATCTCACATTATCAGCAACATTTACGTTATTTAACTTGTTTCTGTGCATCCTGCAAAAATCTGTTTAACTAGAAATAGTATAAGAAAATATGTTCATCTCATCTTTGCTAGATCAATATAAGTGAGCGAGACAGGGGGTGGTGGCGCTCATACCACTTTTGTCCACAGGGGTCGCCAGAATCCACACAAAGTTCAATTTTCCTTTAGACCAGCGGTCCCCAACCATCTGTTTGATTCTGGGCCACACAGAAAAAAGAAAAAAAATATATTGATGATCAGAGTCTGAAAGATGTTTCATTTTGAAAAATAACAGTGACACCGGGTGTCATTGTCCCCCATTACCCCTAGATGGGACCGGCTCGTTGAGGAGACACAAGCTCAGGGCTCCCTCTAACTCGACGTAATGATGAATTATACTTCTTTGCACTTATATTTGTTTTTATGCCAGTCATATCATTTTATTTGGACGTATTTATCCCCCACACCTTAAAGGCTGGTCCGTGAAAATGTTGTCTTACATGAAACCAGTGGCGTAAAAAAGGTTGGGGACCACTGCTTTAGACCACACACAACAGACGGCCTCTCCCACCGATTAACTATTGTATTCTACTTTAGTTCACTCTCACAAGGTCTTTATTGCCCTTTTTAAACAAGCAACAATTGACAAAGTAGTTTACAGTGGTGTTAAGCAAAACTCCACATTTTGTTTCTTTGAGCATGAAGCCAAATATAAACATGTATATGAATGAAAACTGTAAACCAACAAGAATAATCTCACCACACTGCCCATTCAGTCGCTCTTCTGCAGCTTCCGAATGTAATAGTCCTCTTTTGCAGTGAGCATTGTCCAGAGTCATGAAAATATAGATGTTCAAATTTTCAGTGATTTTCATGATGTGATCGAAAGCTCCGTAACAGCTGCGGTACTGAGAGGAGCTTGTGGTGAGATTCTTCTTGTCAGCTGCTGTTTCCAAGGTCAATAATGTGCTTTCAGCCTCAACAGATACTGAGATCTAAGTGGGAAAACCAAAAAGACAGCATGACTGCCTCTCAGCCAAGATGCATTGCTTTTAACGTAGCAGCCACAATCTTCAACATGATGAAGCCATTTAAGTAATTCTTGGCAATTTTACTGGCAGACCACAGGTGTGTCCAGGTGGCCCGGAGTAAGCAGGTTTTTAAACACTGAAGTGTTCTTTTCAGGCCAACAGTGGGTGGTAGCATTTCCAGTGACATGCGAACTGCAGACAATGAATATTTTATTCTAATTCCCTAATAGTATTCTTTGAAATACATTACAATATGGTAATGTTTTTAGTAGAGCAACCATTTTCTCTTAAAACTATGCTGTCTGTGAGGTAGAGAAAACACAATTACAACCACACAGAGTCATTTGGCTATAGCATATCCCCCTGTCACTTTCTTGAACAGATACAAGTGCTTATGTGGGTGCAGGTGATCAGTGTTACAGCCCAAAATAGTGAGGTTATTATGTTGTGCTGTTGCAGGAGAGGAGAAATTGTTAAGGGGATATAGTTGTAACCTGCTGCACTCAGCCACTTCTGTTCTGAATCACGATGAGGTTCTGCATATCTGAACGAGCCACGTGTTGAACTCGTCTGTACGGTCAATATTTACAGACTCTGCATTTTTGCATCATTCATATAATCTAAAAAAATCTTGCCTCACAGTCGGGCTGTGACCTGCCGTTTTACCATGAAGAGTAATTGGAATGAGCAACTGCTGGGGAAAGTTGATAAAGTTCACTATTATAACAGCAATTTGAGGTCAGGCCATGTATAACAGTCGTATGGTAGCGTTAATTGGGCTTGGAGAAAGCATTTTTGTCTCAGTTTACATTAGAGTCTTCGTTATATAAACACACTGATGCACAAAGACACACCAGTACAAAAAAAATCTACGGATTCCATCTGTTTTTTTCCCAAGAAACTGTAACAGATTTTGGCAAGAAATCACAAGAAATACTGGGCCAACTCCCTCTGGCTTTTTTTTAGCGGGGTCAGGTCTGCTTTAGGCAACAAAATGTGAAAGAAAACCCCACTTGCATGTGATTTAGTCAGAAAGCTTTAATCATGTCAGTTTGCACAAACAACCACACTCACATACACAAATATATACAGGATAGCTCGTGAGGATTGACTTCACATTTTGCATTGGTTGGTTTTTAATACCTGTCTCCCCTCTTCTGTTTATAATAAAAGAATATATCCATAAGCTCAAGAGAACCGGTGCTTAAGAATAGCTTACTTTTCTGTGATGAACTACTGGTCCAAAAATTTACAGAGAAAATGAACAGGGGCTTGCTTTTATGTCTGCACTTATCAGCAAAGTTCCTGTGTGGATTAGTCTTAATCCCCTGCCATTATGGCCACAATGGTTTCCCTAAATAACCCGACATATTGTAGCAGAAATGTGTATTTGTCATTATATAATGAAACCACTGAGGATATGCCAGGAGGGTGCAATGAAGAATACCCAAAATGAGAGACGAACATTCAGCGTGGCTTAGCCTAATAACACACTGACTAGACTTGTTACAGTACCAGATTATCATAGGAGGAAAAAGAGGTTTTATTCTGCATGGTATTATTAAAGATTAATTAAAATTCAAACAAAAGGAAATGCTCAAATGAAGACAGAAAATAAATAAGTAATCTAAAAATGACTCGCATGCATAAGAGCATTAAGGCTTTGCTATACCCAGCAATTTTCCAAATTAATGTTATGTATGCATTTGCCAGAGTCTTTTTTTTTTCAGATGTATTCAAACATTGTATGGCTGTAATCTTACTGTCAATGGTCAGGAGATTACGCTTTGTTTTTAGAGGAACATATTCTGAGTCATATCAGAAAATTCCTTAATAATGTTCTTATATAATTTGCAACAGTAAATAAAACTCACTTTCACATAATGACAAAAACGGAAGAAGATCTGTTGAACAAATAGGTTAAAGATTATTTGGGCATGTTAATTAGCATTTGTTTTACTTGCACATTTTACATATTTGCCTTCCGTTCTGTATTAGGGACAGAGTCAGCACACAGAGAAACTTAGCATAAAGACCAGAAACAGAAGCAAACAGCTAGCATAGCTTTTTCCAAAACCTGTGCTCATACAGTAGCATTCTCCTTAACAGAGACACTGCACTGAAAACACTTGGCAGGCAGATAAATTATTGGTCTAAACTAAATACAGTTATGGATTGTACCTCGCTTAAAACAACAGACTGATGTTTTTACAGTCCTGTTTTTGGTACAGAAACAAACAAATGAGATGCTACATTTTTATTGGTGAGCTGGAGAGGTGTTAGAAAACCTTATTTTTAACCTCCATTAATTCATTACAAGAGCTGAATAACAATGGCAGACTTGGGGAGGAGGGGCCTGCTGCTCCCACAGTTGAAAAAGTATTGCTAAAGTGCCCTCTGGAGTGGCAAAAACAAGATGAATTGACCTATGAGCCACCTTTGACATGGAAAAGAAAGGATTGAGTGCCCCTATGATTTCCCTTTATACAATAAATTACGGTGATATGCCCTCTGCAGCAAGAAAATATTGCAACATGTCTTGATAAGTGCCCTTCAGAAGCTAAAAAGATGTGTTTTTGTCTTGTAATAAATGGGCATCACCTTGGAGTCTGGTCTCTGAGTCGTGACTTCAGCTCTTTACTTAACATACAGATGATGTTAAACTCCCCATTTTACACTCAGGAGGAAAGTAAATGAGTGTATCTCTATTTTTTTTTTACAAAATAAATTTCCTTTTGAGCATTTTTTTTTTCTCTATGAAATAAGACTCTTCACTTACTCATTAACTTGTTTCTGCCTAAATTCGTACATCCACCAGAGGCCATTTTGGTATTTACATTTTTCACACCTCAAAACAGAAATCAAATCAATATGCTGCATCTAATTGCACATGTTATATTAATAATTCATCGAAAGCAGAAAACAAAACGGGCTACATTATTCATGCACTAAAGTGTAGAAACACTCATGTATGGCAGCATCACGTCTGCCTCGCTGTGCCTCAGTGTCTCTCCTCTTTGATTCTGTGTGGTTTTTTTTACCAGGAAGTGTGTTTTTGATGACT
This sequence comes from Acanthurus tractus, assembly GCA_029783725.1. Taxonomy (NCBI): domain Eukaryota; kingdom Metazoa; phylum Chordata; class Actinopteri; order Acanthuriformes; family Acanthuridae; genus Acanthurus; species Acanthurus tractus. Next base: position 18,511,553 of record JAQNCA010000002.1, on the reverse strand, counting down.
GAAAAATTGGCCTTTATAGATGCTGATAGTACTTTAAAGGCATCGCTTGACTCAAAATTGATTTCTTGTGACACATTTATGCTGCACATGCAAAAAAAATGCCGGGCTTTTTGAGTACGTGTGAAAAGGCATCCTGCTATTGTCATTTTCCAGCTGCCATGTAAAGCACTTAGTGTGACAAAGTATGACACATAAAAAGTGACGGGTAAAATCTACCAGAAAACTTAAATATTAAATCCAACACTACTTAGAGAAATAAAACATTAAACAGTGGATGTTTAAAATGGTGCTATGAGTAAGTTGCTGTATTGAAAGTATTTGAAAGCTTGTCGTTGAATGTCCTTTGATCATTAATGGAAAAACAGAAATAGAAACGCACAAGCATCACATCAGTTCGGTAAATTGCAGCAGTCAGAGCGGCTTATCTTTAGACTGCTCTGGTAAAGAGTGAAGACACAGAACAGAAAATTAGTTCAGATATTAGCCCACATGAAAGCTGTGCCCAGCCCAGGAAGACTGAAACAAACCACACTATTCTACTGATGAAGCCAAAAAAAATCAAATGAAAGACCTTAATAGGCTTTTATTTTGAAATACTGATGTGAGTGATGTTTGAACTCTTAGCAACATCTGCTGAAGCTGCTGAGGCGCAACACGACAGGGGATTTTACTTTGTTCGTGCGACACAGTCGATGGCAGTCAAATAATTTTACTTACCTTCTACAAATGACCATTAAAAAGCATGAGGTAGATGCCCAATGTAGAGTATTTGTAAAGTCATGGACCGTAAGTATTTGTTATACTGCAGTGGATGGTAAGACTGACTTTTTAGTTTGCATGTAGCTGCATTCAAAGACTAGGATTTGACCCATTACCTTGAGACAAAGCTTTCAGAAACCATTTACAAGAAGAAAAGGGTGAGGACGGTAAGGTGAGGCAGCGCTAGCCAAGCTACAAATACAATAAGAGCTTTTTGCAAAGTTAAATGCCATAAAAATAAGAATGAGTCCCTTGCATTAAGTTCAAAGACATCTGCATATATTATTTATCAATGAGAAGATGTTTGGAGTCACTTTTAATACAATACATTTTAAAGATTAAGTGCAAAGCAGGTTTTCTGTGGATCAATCTATCGATAAAGAAGAAATAGCCCCCTGCCCCCCCACAGGAACAATAACTTCCAACATCTGTCTTACAGAGTTTCAACCATCTACAGTCCCTTTTTCTACTTCCCTCATCACCTCACCAGTGAATCCTCACACATGTGCACATAAAGTGGTCCAAACCAAGACAGTGCAGTTTGCAGTGCGTCCACAGAGTGCTGTTTACCTGGAGATACATCACTTTAACAAGGAAACAAGAAGCATGAGTCAGTCTTCAGCTGGTCTCAGCTCACCCACTCAGCTCTCAAGGTCATAATTAATTGAATGAGAGCGGGAGTCTGTGGGACTAGTTGCCTCGTCACTGATGCTGGAGAGCCAACACAGCTCACCGTCCATGCCTCTCGGTTGCTAACTAGTAGCCCAATTACTCGTGGAGGGGTGAGATTCAAGGAGTGAAGGACATTTAAATGAGATATAAGGGCAAACAAAGACTCTCCTGGGTCTTAATAATTGACAGATCATTCATTGTAAGTGGTGAACTATATGCTAAGGTATTCACTGAAACACTTAAGAGCTCTCCTACATGACGAGGCATTTGACAGTGCAGTTGCACTCATTTGTCATATATAAGGAAATTACAGAGACGCACGTATACAAGCACATACTCACAGACTCCCGCAACTTTAATCAGAACATCCATTTTTGCTTCATTACACCAGAGATTCTCAAATGGTTTAGCCCGAGGGCCACTCTTGGAAACTGACAGAGGGCCAGGGGCCAGTTAATATAATTGTCTGTTTTGCCTGTCAACCTTTCAACATTTTACTGTAATCGCTACTCTCGAAATGGCAGGGCATGTCAGCTCTGGGTGTGATGCTGACAAAAAAAATCTAAGAAATCATACACATATCATTCTTTCAGCAGTGTCTGATTAACTAATTTGCATTCCATCATGTAAAAGTAAATGACATGTTAGGGAACATAATATTCATGAATTAAGGAAATGAAAAAGCACTGAATTCTGTCTCCCAGCCTACAAAATTATGGAGCAGTAGAGAAGAAATACAGACAATCCCCAACAACACTTCAAACCACCATGAGGGAAGATTATGCAGCAGCCTGTTTCCAACCAGCTCAACAACAAACTGCCTTTTCTCTAACATGCTAATCATATTCTGCATAACTTACAAAGTATTAATCAGCAGTTTGTGCACAGGACGTTACAAGCCGATCTCAAATTGTCAGTAATAATCTCAAGACAAGGATCAACTGTTCATCTCTGAGCACCTTAACTCAAAATTATAAGACAAGTCTTAAACTGAAGGGATTTAAGAGAAACTGAGGTATAATTAGGAGTGTGTGAAAACAAGACTATGGTCATGTCAGGGGTTAAATCTCTCAAAGGTTGCATATCAGGACAGACCGCACCAAAGCAAGAAATGATTCCTTCTTGTCCTGAATTTAGAGCATCTGGTTGATCTCTTGCAGCCCTACTTACAAGTTTTCAAATTTCAAATTGATATGGTTGTGTTTACTCTTTTCTCCTTGCTTAGCGGCATCTCTCTTTGCCCTATGAATGGCAAAGTCAGTCAGGGTGTCTGTATGTTGGTCCACCACTTTGGTCCAAGCTGAAATATTTCAACAACAACCTCTGGATGGAAAACCATGAAATTCAAAATTTCACAATTGACATTCAAGGTGGCCAACGAGTGAATCCTCCTGATGTTGGTGATTCCTGAATTTTTCCCTTAGCATCACCATGAGGCTGGCAAAATATCTCACCAGCTATCGGATGGATTGCTCTGATATTTAGCACAGACATTAATGTACCCACAGAGATGAACTGTTAAACTTCTCACTTCCTCACTTTTCATCTTGTGCTTTTATCAGGTTAAAACTTCAATTTGTCAGATTCTTTCATCATATATGACTGAATACATGCAAGCTAATGCATCCCATCAGTCTCAGCTGTACACTGAGCTAGGTATCAATTGTTAGCATGTCAAAATTCTTAAATAAAATGTGACCATGACTAGTTTTAACCTATCACAGGATGCATCAAGAATCAAAATATTTTTCATGCAATGTATTATACTTGACTAGATACATGTTTTTGACATTTTATTAACCTATTCCATGACAAAACACTTTAAAAAAAAGCGCTATTTAGATACAACTGTAAACATTCACACAATATATTGATGCGAGCATTTGTTCTTTCTATGTCTGTAACCTGCACAAAATACTGCACATAGTGAAGACTGAAAAAGAGACAACAGTGAGGATTGTATCAGGCTTTTGTCTGAAGGTGGCATCCGGCCACCAAGCTGTGTGTAAGACATGGATGGACAGGTGCATGCTGGGAGACTCCATAGGCCTCCAATGTGAAGCATGCTGTGAGCTTTGTCCCTTGGCAGGAAGTCATACTGTTTGCCCTTGATACAAACATATCAGTGTAAAACCACGGCGATTATTTTTTATGAAGACAAGAAATGTGATAAATGTCTCAGAAAAAAAATGTGGTGCCCCTAAACATTTACACTAAAATACAAGAACAAGTTGTTTTACAAATCCAAAAATTTTCTGTTTGTTCACATCAACAAATAAATTCTTCAGTGCTACTTCTACTATAGTCATTGCTATCCTGCTAATCCTGAACTTAGATTTAGTGGTGAGATAATATTTATCATTCTTACTGCATTGAAGCCAAAGTCACCAAGTGATAAATGGGCCAGAAATCTCCATCATACTTTAGATTTAAATAAATATCAATTGACATTAAGTTTTGGTAATTTAAGTGGTCATGGAAGCTATTTGGTGTCATTTTGGCGTTGATAGAAAACACACTTTGATTTGTTTGGCAGGATGTATGATGGCATTATCATCAACAGTTGGTTGTGTAAAATGGCCTCATAATCCTTGGCTGTTATTGGACCGGTGTAATGATCACATCTAATGACTCCCAAGAGATTACTGCTCATCTCATTACAGTTCGACCATCAGTTGAAATGGCTGACAACAGACAAACGTGGTTTGATGGCTCATTTTGGCATTCTCCAAAGGTAAATCTGTCCTCATTTGGGACAGGAGGATAAAAGATGACTCATGAGACAATTTGCTGAATTGCTGCAGGGTTCAGTTTTTGTATTCCTCACACCCAGCTGTGTTTCCCCTGCAGTGACCCTAAATACACTCTGTATATTCTGGGCTCCAGTACTTATAGGAGATAAAAGATGCATCTTTAGATAATGTATCATTTTATTACAGATATATAACACATTGTAGTTTTTAGTCCTTTTATGCTACTTCTGAAACAGATGATCATATGAATGGATTGATGGTTTTTTAATTATGCAGCAGCACAAAACAAAACAGGATTTCGGACTCCATTCAGTCTCATTTTGCAGTGTGAAAGTCAGCAGTGTTTTTTGATTATTCCGACCCACAATCCTCTGCACAGCAATATACACCACACACACTGAGCGGCCAGTAACAGGGTTTGCACAAAGGCTAAAGACTGCAACAGGTGTATGTGCAATAAGGTCAAAGTTCAAGGCGGTGCAGTACTGCATGCATATTGCTGAGTTTCTTGATGCCTTGCTGCCACCTGATGACCAACAGAATTCTGTAAACCATTGGCAGAAATGTCTATCACGTCAGCCATGCACACTGAATCAACAAAGTGGGCACCTATTCATAGAAAAAATAGCTCCATTATGCTGAAATCAAAAACTCCACAGGGAATCTCTTGATAGCACATATTAAGTGAACTGATGTTTCTTTCACTAAAGAGCTGTAGCTATGGCCCTACAACACTTTCACAGGGTCATGACGAAAGTAAATATACATATTCTCCATTGAATGTTGTTGATTCTTTTTATCACTGAATCATAGGAATATTGCATCAACTCCATTAAATATCATCATAAGCCTTCAATTTCCATTTCCCTGTCAAACTTTTTATTTCGGGATCGTTTTGTAATTCCATATACGGCCTGTCAAGTGACATAATTTACATATACACAATACCTGTCTTCCTAAAGATGACACTCATCGCTACTTAGCTCTCAGCTCACTGAGTCTCAGTCCCCTTCATCTGCCTTTGTAAGTGTAATTTAGTGTAACAGGCTTTTTCATGCAATGTTTTTTGTAATGAATCCACCGCCCTGTATAAACAAACTGAAACACACAAACAAATACCTTCTTACACAAGCTTGCCCTTGAGTTAGCTACCCTCTTCCTGTCTAAATGAGAACACAAACACCTCTGGTAAAAAACGTTGTACTGCACTGGACTCCCAGACTCAATTCTCATAAGAGTTTTGTTTTTCCAAACTGGAGAACTTTACTCATGTCTCTGCAGATTTTCACCAGACTTAAGGCAACTATAGCTCTCAGCATCTTGAAATCAATCACCAAAACCATGGCATCAGTTCATGCAGCAGATTGTCGAGATCTTACACTATTACTGTTGTCCAGAAGTTGTGTGAAACATGTTTCTCACTTGAGTTTGCGTTTTCCTTTCTGCTACAGGCTCCCCGACCGTCTGCTGCCCTGCGTCTAGAAATTAACTCGGTCTGATCCTCATGCACTGTGGCCTACTGAGGTTAAGGATGGAAATCCATCACATCGCTTCACCCTGCCAACTGCACTCACACATATAGCCTCAAAACCTGGAATGCATTCCTTTTGAGTTTCCCCGGCCTGTTAACATGACAATAGCGCAGTCACATCTCTGGGCACAAAAAACAAGCAGCCACGAACAAAAAACCCTGTGGTTTCATGAGACCTTCAGTTCAGTGACTCAGGTTTTAGAAACATCAAATTTGTCAAAATATCAACCCAAAAGCCCAAAACTCATCACATGCAGGCAATCAGGAGTTTTACTGTGCCCATATTGGCCCAGGACTCCAGCATGTCACCCCGGGCCCCAGGCTCTTTCAAAAACCCAGACAATGATCCAGATAATGAGAACCGAACACCAGTACTGACATGGATCCCCATGCAGCTATCTTTTATTAACAATCATACCCCTAATTTTTACCACATTGATGTCACTTTTTACGACAAACATCCTGAAATGATGTGGCCTCTGGTGCAAACTAACTATCTTTTTCAATTTTCCAAATCAGGAACCAGCAATTCTCTGCAGGTACATTTTTTTCCCCTACCAAATGGAACAAGGATATTGGGTTGTAAGATCTGTATGCAAATCAAATCAATATTAATTTTGGCTCATAATTTAGTTTCCACAAAACGTCTCCCTTGGCATATCTAAAGTGAACATTTGTTACAGAGTATACATGCTTTGTTAGTGTAAGTTGCAGGATCCATCTGGCTGTGCTGAAAGAATTAGTCACAGACATAAGAATTAGAGAACAGGGACAGGACGTAGGCAACCTGAAAAGCTCATTAAAAAAACATGATCGTGTTTTTAGAAACGCTTTCGTCAAAAAGTTATATAAGATTTATAACAAACACTTTTACTAAATTCTGTGTGGGATAAACTGGGGTAAGATCCTACCTTTATCAACGTCTGCTGTTTTTTAAGATATTTATATAACATGGATATGAATATGAAATGTAGCCTACACAAGACGTCTGCTTACATAAACACATTCAGATTGTTATAAAAACATAACAGACTCCAACTTTACGATAAAACTAAGTGTACATCTTGAACATAGGCATCAACAAGGGAGGATTCACCCTTATTGAGGCAAAGAGCTCACATGCACAAGCAGAGATGATCCCAGCCTCCCTTGCACACACGCACACATAAGCACACACACACACGCACACACACACACACAATAAGCACATATATACACAGGCTACAATTTGTCATGCCATAATGGATACTTAGCCTACAATAGGGAAGAATTCAACTAGCTAATGTTACACCAAGCTAATATCGTTAGCTAATGCTAATTGCTGCTTTTAATCATGATGTGTCAGCTGTTTAGCCTTTTGTAATGATTGTAATACATTTCTTACCATTGGTTAACTGTCACATTATTGTGTTAGATGATGATTTACATACTTGAAGACGAACATCAGCAAGGCAAGACTATTTAAAATCACTGATATCCATTAAGAGGCTTCTAACCCCATTTTCTCCTACAAAATTTCCACACATGAGGTTAATTTATGCCAGAAAGCTTGACACTTTTGATCATTTTGTCGCGCAACAGAAATGAAAGTCACACAATAATGTTTTTTTAATAGAGAAACCCCTGCTTTTTATTTTACGCTCTGAGTTTATTTCTTTCCCATTTTACGCAGCGTATTTTGCACAGACAGCTGTTTAAATCACACTGGTATCCTGCTGTATATGTGTTTTGAGCTTATTAACCATATCTGCGTGGATTGATCAAGGCTCACAGTCTGTCTGCGAGCTCATCAGTGTCACTACATTAGTATGGACAACTTTTGGCCATGGGGAATTTATAACAGTCTTCTTATCAGCTGCTGGTGACTTTCACTCTTGGGTGGAACCTACATCCTGTGGAAAAGGACGGTGATTTACCAGATGATTTATGACAGAAGCGGAGAAGGATCCCAGAGCTTTTATTATGTCAGAACATGGTAAATGAAATTTAATAAAGAAGCAAACGTAAAAATCCATGCTGGCATGTGTGCTGTAGCGTAATGAGAGTCATATCCTATAAACCTTTTTGTCCTCAAGTGTCTCTTTATTCTCTGCTGCACTTTTAAATCCAACAATTCACTGCTTTTCATCACACTTGGGTTTTAAATTTAAAACTAAAGGAAGGAGCCAGTGGGCAGATGAGATGACAGAAACTGGAGACACTTAACTCCTTGGCATAGACATCACTTACAATCTGCCAGATATCAGTAATTAATTACCATGAGCAAGTGGCATGATTTTATCAGCCATGGGAAAAAAAATGGAATTAGAAGGGGTTTATCAGCTTCTATTAATGCATTGTCAGGAGCCTCTAATGGGCTGATGAATATATTATTCATCCTCGTTTGGATGAATGGTCGTTGCGATCACTGGCTACTGGGCAGCAGAGCTGAACTCCAAAAAAATGTGTTAAATTAAAACATTAAAGCAGGAGAGGGAAAAAAAATCATTCTGAGTCTGGCAAACAAAAGCAAATCTGCCGTCTTTTGCTGAAGCAAAAAAAAAAAATGTTGGATGAATTATCTGAAAAAAATGCAAATAAGCACTTGATAAAAAGCATGAATTTTATTACCTTTATAATTATTTCTCACTCTTGAATCATTAGAGATGACCTTAGCGCTGCTCCTTGTTTTTTTTTCTGGAATCCATTAGGTAATTAACATCAATTTTGAAGCATAATTTGTGAAAAGGTACTAATTTATATCCAAATGTCTCTCTAATCTTCCTTTTAAATCTCGTGTTCATTATACTGAGAGTTTGTAAACAAATATATTCTTGAAATAAATCACAGGGAGGGAGTATGATAAACCACCGGGAGATTCAAGCTGAATATTTAATGCTGGCTGGTAATTATCATTTTTAATAACAGAAGATGAAAAAAACTGCTAAATTAGGCTTCACGGTCGGTGATGCTAAAGCTACAATCTAGAAGCTTTTTACCTGTACAGTCCACCTGGTGATGTGACATATTTTGTAACAGGACTACCTAAAAGCATCACACCAAACAAAGATATAAGAGGTAAGGGACAGTCGATGTTTTTTTTTATTATTGATATCAGGAATAGAAATTGCTTTAGGCCAAGACTTGATTTGTTTATCAGTTTCCGTTTATTCTTCTGAATGCAAAAAGCCTTCAACTGCCTATCTGTTGTCAAAGAGTGATATGTTTACGACTCAAATATTGCTCCTCGAGATGACTTGCGTCTCCAGTGAGTGTGCGAAAACAGGAAATACAAATAGGTCTCTCAATGTATCTTCAAAGTGAATCATTTGGCTTAAATCAAGACGAGATGCAAATGGTGTGTTTGTATAGCGACTGCCTTTGAGGTTTTGCTTGATAAAAGTCATCCATTTTCGTCTAGCAGACCACTGAAGTGGAGAGGCTCCTTCATACTAACACATCTGCTGCGCTTATCATTCAGGTAGATGCATGAAAACCTGAATGATTTGGAGGGAAATGAGAAATATTCAGACAGCCTTGTTTTATTGTGTTTGCCAGCTACGGTCAGTGATTTGTGACAAAAGCCTGTAAATATATGAGCCATCCTGGTTTTATGAGTCAGATTTATTCTCTGATAGAGCAACTTTCATCAAAATGTCACTGTCGAGAGACCCTGACAATGCCAAGTGCTCAGCAGATTTATCATTCTGAAAGTTTTTTAAGCGCTTTGTCTTGAGATCTCAACCCCTAATGTGCCATATCTGTCATTTTTAGACTGTTTGAGAGTGTAGTTTTGCAACTACGGTGTCATATTAAACAGTTCTGCATATCAGATGTACTGTAAGTGGATTACTACCATGGGCGGCCTACAATCTCATCTCTTTCTGTTTGCACATTAAGAGCCTCCACTGCACCTCCTGTGACTGCAGAACGTGCTCTCACCTCCCGAAAAGTGAGAGCATGCTACGTGCATGTCGTCATGTGGTGGCATCGGGTCACCTTGCAGGTGCAGCTGAGGTATTAAGAGATTAGGGGCAGTTGCTTACCCTGTGGAAGGTTGTGGTCTGCAGTGTGCAGCCGCATGCCCGCACCTTAATTGGCTCTGGTGGCAGCGAGTGCCCTGCCGCCAGTGAGCGGAGCGCTGCTCAGGGGTCAGGCCCAAACAGCCCCGTCCTGTCATCCTTCCTGTCAGCCTGAAGGTCAGCGCTGTAGACCAGCATGGCAGGAAGAGCCGTTCTCAGCCACTTACCGTGGCGCGTGGACAGGTGTACCACAGCGACCTGTGGATGAGACAGAAGGTTTCAAGGTAGAGGAAGAAAGAAGTGGAGAGGAAGTGGAAAAGTTTGTAGCATTTTTTTATCTTTAATTTTTTAAAGGGCCTCCCTTCCTCCATCCATGGTGTTATGTTTTGTTCACATGTGCATGGGTATTTATCTAAACATGGTTTTTTCTATGTATTTGCGCCTTTCATCCACAACAATGCAGTTTAAGTTCCCTGAAAACAGATCTTTTAGAAACTCCAGCCAGGGTGATGATATTCAGAAAGCCTGTTTACAGTATCATGTCATGTAGAGCTTGGTCTCTCATTTTTTACTTCATAGTTTTGATAATAACAGACTTTGTATATGTTTACACATAGATCTTGAGTTTATCATTCACTTTTACTGAGAAACAGAGGTGTCAAAATGTGCAACAGAGGATCACTTCATTATTAGACACTCCTATAACACCATTTGACAGCCAACTTTGCAGGTTTTAGATGGGATGTTGCAGTTAACCTTCAAGTATTAGCATTTTTCAAGCTTCTGATTGGCCTATATGGTTTATGGGATAAGAGCACTATTGCTTGTTGACAGCACTTCACTTATGTTTTTGTTGTTTCATTGAGACAGACAATAATTTTTAAATCAGTGCACGTATGGACAGGAATTATTTTGAGAATGAGTGGAGAAGAAAAACCCCATTTTAGAAAAAAAACATTCATATTTGGCTAAGGCCTTAGATTCTTAGGTGTACAGTGTGTTTTTAGATTAGTTACCGTCAGCCACATCGATCAGAAGGCTGAGAAGCAGAGCTGGCTCTGAAATGAGCTGGAGCACATTGATAGATGTGAAAAGCAATGAGTTCCAGAAAATTTAACAATTGAAACACAGAGAGAAAGAAGATGTGACCTCAAATCCACGACAGAGCTTGTGCCCGAGGTTAGGACGGAACAAGAAGAGGAAAAAGAGAAAAAAAAAACACTGTCAGGTTGAAGATGTATCTCAGCTCTGTTTGAAAGCATTAAAAACAGACAGAGAAAAGAACAAGACACAGAGGAAAAAGAGCTATGGGGGGAAAAACACTTTCCCCTTAAGGGTTACTCTTTACAAAATGTTGCTGAATAAAATTGCACATCTAATAAGGAAAAGTAATTAAATTTTCCTCTAAGACATCTGGTGTCACACGTAGAACTTATCCGGCTGTTCTCTGCTGACAAAGATAGGCAGTCGAGCTCGAGGGGTTTCGCCTGAATAAGATATAGGTTTTATTCTGTGAAGACAGGCCTTTTCAAGCCGTGTTGATTAAAATGTTGTATCAAATGCTGCGCTGGCATTCCACACATCTTTTATAGCAACTTTGATTTGGAAGCACGTACAAACATAGATTTTACAAATTAGCTTTTTCTTCCAGTCTACCTTTGCTTTTAAGTTTCTTGGCATCGTTGAATACGCGGTCGGTCTCTCCATTTCACTTTTGATTTGTTCCAGAGTTAAAATTGTGAGTGCTTGTCAAATTTGCATAGTTTATCCCTAAGATGTGATTGCTTTTTTTTTTCTTTTATGCAAGGCTTAATTATAAAAAGCAGCATGGAACAACACGTCATCAGTTTTGTTGGATTTGTTTAAAACTTTTGTTCAAGATACTGAAATGATTTACAAGAAGTGATCTGACAAATAGGAGTATCTGGAGAAATTACACATGTAATATTAGATTTTTTTGCATTTTGGGAGAGTAATATAGTGACCTCCTTTTAATATAGATCAAAAAATGAATGAAGCAAACTTTTCTAACAGACAAAGAGTGCAAGATGTGAAGATTAATATGATTCTTATGTCTGTAAAGGGCTAAAGTTGTGGGGCTTTTGGCTTAGATTATTATAAAAACTTAGAGAAGAGGGACACAACTAGCCAAACTCCGCCAAAAGTTTCAAAAATATGAATATGTACAAAAAAATAATTGATCCATCTTTTGTGCATCTTGTGCTATTTCTCTGCGTGTCTGTGTGAAAACAGGAGTAAAACCACATAGCTACTTGAAAATCGAAGCTTTGAATTTTACAAGTTTTATTTTATTTCCATGTAACTTTTTGTGAAAAAAGAAACAGCAATTGAGCTACTTTTCTCAAATGTTTAACTTTCTTTTTGAGGAGTTTGTAAAATCTAATATTACTTGTTTTAGTAGCGGGTGTGGTTGAACTTTTTGACATTGCCGAGAAACAAATCACAGCAAAGTAAAAAGTTTAATATATTTAACGACCAAATCAGGCAAAGCAGGTAAAGTGTCATTACAGAGGTGTCCCAAGCTGAACCTGAGGTTTTTTTTATTTTTATTATTTTTACGGTTTAAAATCATCTGTCACATTTACACTTAATTCCATTAGTAACTTGATGGAAGGCCAAGATAAAACTGTCAGGTTGGTGTGCTCTCTGCGAGCCAGTGTCTGCCAAAGATTGTTTATGAGGTAAAAGGACCATCACTCCTCAGCGGCACTGTACAACTGTGAGTGTTTTTGTGACTCCAGCAGGGTGATAAATCCTCTCTGTAACAACAGTTTGAGGAGTCACATCCTCCAAGTTAAACCTCCATCTATCTCATATCACAGCTTAAGTTTGTGAGCATTGTTATTTAAGCTTGTTCAGGCTATTATTTAGTGAAATATATTTCTGGTCAGGGTTTTTTTTTTTTTCAATTAGAGAGGCAATATTTATTTAAGAACAATACATTACACTAACCTAAAATAACCCAGAGCAAGAAAAAAAACTATTTAGCAGAGTTTAGTAGAACTTTGAGTTTTTTTCTTGGGATTTGAGATTTATTTCATCTCCAACAAATCAAAACAAAGTGTAAACATTTGTTAAAAAATCAAACAGAATAAAATGCATGAATCATGGCCACTAAAGTACAAAGTTCATAACTTATTCATCGCCCAACAATTACCACGTCAACACACAAACACATACTACATAAATAACTGGTAAGGCGCTTGACCTTAACTTCACTCGAACCTTATAAAAAAGGCATAGTGGACGTATTACATTCACATATTATTTTACCAGCAGCGTCTCTTTTTGTTGAAAATCAGTTCGAACTCTGCTGGCCCGTCGATCAGACAAATCTAATATCGGAAGACTCGTATCAGCGCCATAAAAAACAACCCTACATTACAGCAGTGAAAAACAGAATTGACAAATGCATGTTTCAGAGTTCCAGCCTTTTTTTTTATCTCAAGTCTAGTGCTACATATAGCGAGCAATCATAATTAATAAGTGCCTCCATGTACACAGGAAATGTTAATGTATGCCACGTACCACAGAGACAAGTCAGTTCGTACACCCACACAAGGCAAAGTGTTGGATGAGTTATTTTTCCCCAGCCTTGCATGCACTCTCCCTGCACACACACGCACACGCACACACACCCACACACACACACACACACACACACATATACGCATGTTCTTGTAATTTATGCTGAGACCCCACATTGTTCTGTTGCAGCATCTGACATTCATATTGAGTGATAACGATTTGGGATCTTTGATACTTTCTTGTTTCTGAGACTTGAGTGGTTCCACTTCCTAAAAAGTTTCTGAATCCCTACAAAACTTGCCTTTATCCTTTTATCAAAAAAGATCTTAGCCAAAAACAGCCCCTCTTAACGATGCACATCTCCTCAGCCGCTCAACTTGTGGAATAATTCAATTCTCTCGGCTCTTTCTCGCAGAGCTTATTAGAAGCATCAGGCATGAGAGAGGTTGCCGAGTTTTAATAACGCTGTCAAGAACATACACGTCTATCATATCACTCATCAACAGTTTAGGTAATGAATTAAACATTAATATGTTAAAGCTGCCTGTTTTTTTTCCCAAACAGATATTTTATTGCAATTGCAGTTGGCACAATGTGTACCTTTAACCTCAACTGCACATAAACAAGTGCAGACTGATACAAGCCTGTGTTACTTAGAGGTAGAACTGCTGTCATAAATACTTCACCTGAATATCATTTTATTTACATGTGCACCTTTTCGGTAATAGATAAGATGGTATAAACAATCTGTGTTTTGAATATGGAAATGTGAGATTTGAATTGAAAAGCTCGGTTTGTTTATGTGTGCAAACCTAAAATGTCTTAGGTTACAGCTTAAAAATGAAAGAGTGTGACTTGTTTTCTTTTATTAACTTCAGTTTCATATAACCTGGATTGAACCCCCTGACTTAAAAGTTTTTAAATTTAATACAAAAATGCGCTAGCTTCATGCTACTTCCTCACAGATGTCCATGTAATTTTAATAGTTAAATTCCTGCACAAAAAACAAATAATGCACGTTGTTCCACTCCACCACCTGAATTATGAGAGAGCCAGAGAAAAAATATTTGTTATGTTGCCAGAAAAACATGAGTTTCCTGGCAGAAGGTCAGACTAAGTCTTCAGTAAAAGAAGTCTGCTCATTTCACAAGCAAGAAGCTCTCTGTTAGACTTTCTTTCCCATCGCTAATCAGTTGTGCTTCACTTTTTAAGTGTCTTATCTTGCCCTTCACCAGCAGACTGTGAGGTATTATGCTCATTTATTCTCGTGAGGAGAGAAGTTTAATTAATGTTTTGAAACAACTACAAAACTGAGAACTGACCCTCCAACCCTCTAATCCGCACACTGAGTGGTTTCATATTTTTCAGACTTCAAAATCAGTTTCTCCAGGTGTTCTGATTACACCTGATCTGCACCTACAGACTGCTCTGCCATGATTTGCAGCAAATAATCAAAGGAACTTATAGCTTCTTATCATCTCTTTTGCATGACTCTCTCCATATTGGTCTCTAGGTCAGCTGATTGGTCAGTGAGTTCAGACTGAAACTTCTCCACAGCTGTGAGATGAATTATCATAAATTTGATTTGAAGAATCCATTTTTCCCCTTTGAGGATCCCCTGACTTGTCTCTAAGCAAAAACTATGAGGTTGAAATTAGTGGTTCAGAGTAAAATGTCTCATCAGCTCTTAAACCGATTGCCATGAAGTTGGCTACTAATATTTAAGGTCCCTCAAAGATATAAACTGATGACTTAAATGATCCTCTGACATTTCCTCTGCACTCAGCCGATGACTTATCTTGCACAGACTTTAATGGATCAGAGAGGAGTTAAGTGCCTTCTTGGCAAGTTTTGTCTTTTACTGAAAATATCTCAACAGTTTTTAGACAGATGACCACAACATTTGTTACAAACACCATCGCCATTCAGAGGATAACTCAAAATCCCTAACCTTTCATCAAAAAACATTTTTTAGGTTATTCTATTTCCATTGTTTCTGCAGTATGTAATAGAAATTACCTGCTTTAATAACATTCCCTCTGTAAGTTATGTTTTGTGCTAATCACCAGAGATTAGCTTGCTAACACATTTAGGCTAAGGTGTTGAACAAGGTAAACATTTCACCTGCTGAACATCAGCATGCTCCCCTTGTCATCATGAGGACGTTAGCGTAGCTGTAGCCCCTCAATCTTATCTCCATCATTATCTCTATGAAGATTTATTAATAACTCATATTTCCATAAATGCTGTGCACACATTCTGACTCCAGGTAAACCTGCCAGCCTGGTCTTTTCTCTACTGTTAACAACACCTCTTCACAGTAAGAAGTGAGACGTGTAATTTGGAATTTTATGTGCTTGAAAGAGACTGAGATATCACCTGGCTCAGTAAGTCCAACCGGAGCCAAATATATTAGCAAACAGATCAATGTATCACTGCACAGAATATAAAATAAAAGTCTGTAGCTTTTTTGTCTAACAATGTACAAATAATATCTAATTATGTCGATTTTTTAAAATGTTGTCTCTGCATTTTGCTATATGCACACGAATTGCTTTAAATCACTTGTGGAATACAAAGTTAGAGAAGGTGTAACATCTGCAGGTCTATTTTCTGCAGCGTTACGAAGTGGAGCTATCCTCCCTCTGGCAAAGATGAATAAAAACATTCTAAGCAGAGACTCAGCCTGTACAGGATGGATTGGTTTTACCAACCTTACAGGAATTGCCAATCAGCTTTCATCCAAGTTTCTCTGTCTGAATCACATTACAGAAGTTTTTCAGAGTCAAAATGGCAGAAAAGTTAAAACGGTTAAAAAGCTACAAGTTCAATTTGCACTGCTCAGTCTCTTTAGTTTTGCTTTAAATGTCCTGAAAATATATTTCCTCAATCAACCTCTTACTATGAGTGATGTGGCCTTAGTTTGCACACAATTTCCTGCCAAAATTGGAAGAGTTTTGGATATTTAACATGAAAAATTTCTGTATTTTGGGGTTTTGTCAGTGCTTTTTTAACCGTTTTGAGGTCGGCAAGAGTCAGAAAAAAGCTGTTTGTCGGGCTACTTTAGCCACACACATACATACAAACACACACAGTGCCAAAGTAGATTAAATGAATTTTAAGTTTAAACCAATTACTGGGCATAAAGCTGGTTGACAAATCCACACAATAAACAAAAATGAAACCAAATATCGCTCATCCAAGCGCTGCCACCTTGCTCTGGTGACATCATTTGGTTCTTATTGGCAGATGGAGCCACAGCATCAAGGTCCCGCCCATACAGCTGCCCAATGCAATCTAGGCTGAGGCTAAGCAACCAAAAGGTAAGCAGTCAATCAGATAACTAACTAAAACAACACTCACCAGATCTCGCATTAAAAAAAACGTTTGTTGTGTGTATGTTTGACTCCATCATTCATAACAAAAGCAAAGTGAGAAAGTAATTATTTCTATGATTTAAATATATCTCAAATGTGCAAATGTGTTCAAGAAATGGTGTAGCTGATGTCTGGCTGAAATGTCAGGGCTGCGCTCTGAACAGAATGAATCCTTTTCACTGCTGTCATTTGCAAAAAAAAAAAAAAGCTTTGGTTTTTGCAGAAGGACAGAAAAGACCATTCAAACTGCACAAAGGTTGTTGGTTAAATGAAAAGCTCTGATTAAATCGGAGATATCTGATCTAATCAAGTTTATAAAAAACATGACATTTGTTCCTCACGCACTCGTTTATTCTGTGAGCAGCCTACTTAATTACGAAAAGCAGAAGAAGAAGTCAGGGAGTAATAGAAGGAACAAGCCTCAGCAGTGGTTGTGTTGGTGTTTCCAGTCGGCATCTATCATCCAGATGAATTTGCCGTTCCTGTGTATTTAACTGCAGTGGAGCACATGCACAGGTGCCGGTTTCACTTTTCAACCTCTAATGTAATTTTCTTAATTAGCTAATTCATGGTTTATGCATAACAAGCCAATCTATTCATATATATTAATGAGAGATCCAAGTTTGATTTTGTTATCGTCCCTCACTGTGTCATAATACGATATTAATGAATCAAAGCTATTAGTCCTGCATTTTTAATCATTGCTAGACAGAGTAAAATGAATGTTTTCCCAAAGAAAATACATTTTCATAACATCATGATCTGGGATTTCACATTCAGCCTTGCAGCAGCTGCCGCGTAAAAGTAACACTCCCTCCTCCTCCTCCTCCTCCTCCTCCTCCTCCTCCCCATCCCCATTTTTGTATTTCATTTCAAGATTATGTTTGGGGTGCATAATTATG
>JAQNCA010000002.1:18471955-18484931 GCA_029783725.1 Acanthurus tractus | reverse complement strand
GAAGTGAATAATGTGGCTTAATTTGTTATATTGGTGTTTGCCTTTTAGACTTCTTTACTTCATTTAGAGCATCAAAGTGATATTTTAACTCTTGGGCTTTAAGATTTGACTGATTTTTTTTGAAGGTTTTAGTGCATATGAAGCAAAACAGAGCTGTAGTGACAAGCAAAGATGTAGAGGACAGCTGACCTCCACCCAAAACTCCATCAGACACATTGTTTCATCAGGACGAAGAGAAGAAAGGGTCACAAACACACTAGAATAAAAAATGTTTATGAAGCTCTCACAAACCACACACCTGAGACATCTTTACTTTCTTTTATCTCTAAAATCTCTCTTTCTAGAAATAACCCACTGGCAAACGGTCAAGTTTGGTTTTATTTGATCAAAAAATTTTAAAAAAAAAGAATTTATTTTAAAACCATGAGACATAACTTTTCGGTTACACCTGAGTTATAACTCAGGTGTAAAGGACTCAAATAACTTGTATTTTCGTAACCGGCTACATGTGAATGTGAGTATTTTTGTACTTATCCAAATCGAGGCTCAGTGTTTTTCTTGTTTTTATTCTGAGCTCAAACAAAAAATAAAAGGAGAAATCTGTCTAAATTAAATTTTCAATTTGTCTTTTTTATCTACCTAGAAATTATACTGCTTTCCGCTGCAGGAGGATGCTGTTCACTGTAGGATAATAAGGACACTGATGTTGTGCCCATGACGGAGAGCTCCATAAACTCTCCATATCAGAAACTTGATAACAATAGGTAGGACCGCAGCTGTGAGCTCCATTATTGTTGTTGAGACATGAACACAGCAGCACTTCAAAACTTGTAGGTGCAGTCATGGTCTAATTGGCAGTAAAGTATTTCATTCTTAATTATTTATCTATTTATTTGCTGGCTTAGACTTTTGGGGTCAGTGGAGCACAAAATTGTTCTGCAAATATATATTATTCACTACATGGCAGATTTACCGTCTCCATAGAAACTGGTCTCCGTTTTTTTTTTGTTGTTGTTGTTGAGCAATTACCCGACAATAAGGTCAAGAGCAAAAAGGGTAAAAGTGTAAGAGAGTCATGTTTTCATAAGCAGACATCAAGGTAAAATGTTTCAGAAAAGAAAAACTGATTTTTTTAATATAAAGCAGTAAGTTTGTCTCACAAATCAACAGATAGATGAAAAAATATATTCACAAGATACAACAAAAAACGACATCGTCTGCTTTAGCCTGAAAGCTAAGCTAAGCTAAGCAGAGAAGTAAAGATGCAGCCTGTGTCACTTTAGCGGAGGTGACTTTTCAGCTCCGGCTGTTTTTTCCATTGACACAGTCGAGTGAGAGACAGCTGTGCTCATTTTGTTTCATGATTGCGGCTGTAAACACACTGACCTGAAATGCACAAACACACCCCAAATGCCTTGTAAAAAAAAACAAAAAGATGGCTACAATTTGCTGGTGATGAATTTTTGCTTCCATTTTCATCGTCTTTATCTGTGAACACGATCCGTATCAAAGCTTTTCAGCCGTGCCAGCTGTGTGGCGAAAATGTCACTGTCAGTTCAACATCTGGGTACAGACAGAACTATAACAACATCTGTCTGTTGTGTCACTGGGAGACTCTGTACAGACACTCATGTCTCCTGATCATAAATCTATTTGTTTCGGTGAGCTCTGACTTTTCCTCTTGTGCCACCATGAGGTTCACATTTGTCTTTTTGAGTGAAATGTCTCCACAACTGACTAATGGATTGTCTGTTTTACAGACAGTCATTTTCTTCTCACTTTAGATCATAATAACTCAAGTGATCCCCTGTTTTTACTTGGCACCATTAGGTGATTTAAGTTTTGCTAAATTGTTAAATACAATGGTTATTACCTGATATCTGCAAAGTCATGTGAAGTCATATGTCCACCTTAATACAGTCTATCACTACATTTATCACTAAATCAATGATGCTGATTCTTCCAGTACTTCCTCTGCTCTAATGCATTTGTAACATCTGGTAATGAAACCAAAAATATAAACACTAAAAGAGTCTCATTAGCAGATTAAATCCAAACTTTTGAAGTAGTTACAACATTAAATGTGAAGAATTAACTTTTGTTAAAATAGAGGTAATTGTCAGGGCAGGAGAAGCAGGTCTTACTCATAATACATATGGGGCAATATTGTGTTTTGACAGAACTCGTAAAAATGAGGAGTGGCCTTTAAAGATGTAAAACTTCCTAAACTTTAAGACAAAAAGTGAATAAGAGTAAAAAAACTGAAATATGTGTATAGAGTTATTGTTTAAATATGCAAATAAAGCAGTATATTATGAAATATGTAACTATTTGCATACATTTCCAGAACAGAAAGTTGAATCATTTAAACATTAAAATGTGTATTTTGGACATTTTCTTTCCATTAGTCTGAAATATTATGAAAGCAAAATAGCCCCAAATCTCCAGCTTCGCCAGTGCATGAAAAAGTGATGCTTTTGCCTGTAGTGTCTGGCCTTAACATATACTGCATTTTAAGGGGGGGGGGGTGAGAAATGCTATCAAATCCAACCTTTGATCTCTCAAAAGCAGCTTGCAAGTGGATGGAAAAGTAAAAAATGGTAATCCAACGACTTCTGGAAATGTAGCAGATAAAAAAAAAAGAAAACTCCTGATATCCCTTCAGTTACAGTGGCATTTAAAATTTTAAAATACACATTGCAAAAATTAGCCTTTTGAAGTCAGTGAAGAAGTGGGCTCTCATGTTTTTTCAGCTCTGTTTTTCAAGGAGAAGACTGTTATGAATTAGGCGGGGTTTGTGGATCATGATTCAATATTTATCGAAGCCTCATTTGAAAAACTTTGTGTGAAATAGTTTTGAAGTTTAGTAGATAGTTTCTTACTGTTAATTAGGAGTGTTTGGGAATATGTTTTTCTGCATAGAGTGCAGTCGGCAGTGTAAAAACCAGTCATGGTTATTGGGTGCAATAAGGTGACACTGAAGCCTTGCAGTTTGAGTGCAAGCTGTTATTTTGTTTATTTCATGATTTGCTCACTTTCAGCTCAGCACCTTCCCTCTGTGATTTGAATTTGTATTTATACTCTTGTTTTTATGGCACAGACCTAGAAATACTTTCATCTCAAATGTTCATTTTCTCCAAGCAATGGGGTTTTTTCTGCTTATCAAAACCAGTGAATTACACCTTATAACTTAATACAAACATTTCTACATTTGTTTCTCGGACTGCAAATGCCAAGGATGGACAAGCGGAGCAAGACTGAATCTTTTTTCCCCTTCAGTAACTTAGAGGCCAGACTCATTTACTCACTAAAATTGTAAAAATACATGTATTGAATGGACTCGCCTCAGCAGAGACGCAGAAACTGGTTGTTTTTAATTATTTTGGGGTTAGAATAAGGTGAAATTCCACACTGTTTGATTTTTGACGGACAGTTTATTCCAATTTACACTTTGGCTGGTAAAGCACAAAGATCCTTCATGGAAGATTTATTGTCGCCATAGAAACTGGCAATGGTTTTCCATCATTAAAGCTATTATAGGAGACAATAAGGTCAAGAGCAAATGCTTGGTTAAGTGTAAAAAGAGTCATGTTTAAATAAAAGACATCAAGTGACTGAGGTTTTGACATTGAGATTGAAAATTTAAAAGATTTTTTTTATGTCTAATGCCAATGTTTCTTTTTTTTTTTAAATTCAAACTTCCTGTAGTATATGAACATGACAATGACAGAACGGTAAAGGTTATGGAACGATTGTGATTATATAGGTTCAGAAAGGGTCGGGAAATATTTAGTAGGCATCAAAAGAAACAAGGTTACAGTTAACTAAAAGGGACAAATCAGAGTCTTTTCACAGTTCATACAGCTGCACGTCTGGTCATTCCTGTTCGCTGTATAATGAAGCCTTTGTGGCTCCAGGCTGAGCTGTAAAAATCTGATAAATTGCCCCAGAACATTTGTCCATTTATTGTAATGGCAGTGTAGTCATGCTGAATTTGTGGTCTTGGATGCAAATGGCATTTCTTTGCACTTCACGTTGTAGCTCTTTATCACGTTTTTTTTTTTTTTTGGATAATAGTAATTTACTTTCCCAGCATTTTTGGAGGCTTGTGATCGCTCCTGTCTACTTTATGTTTTTGTAAAAATTCTCTATAACCTTAAGCCCTGCTCCCTACAGATGAATCCCGGCGAATGAACATGAAAGTGAGAGACAGGCAGACAAAGAAAAAAAACAGACAGACCAAGAAATAAAATAGTGAATGAGGACTGATGATGAAGACCGGTCACAGAAATGTATCTGCTCACGAGCCATTCATTTCCCAATCCCCCATCCTTCGCATCTGCTCAATCTTCCTCCATTACAGACCAGATGTAGCCCCAGTGTGTGCAGCTCCAGTGTCATTTCCATCTGACACTTTGCTCTTACCCCTGGTGTCACCGGAAAATGACAAAACTGAAACCACAGCAGAACTTTCTGTTCCACACACCACAAGCAGAAAATTGCCCTCTTTTCACTCTCTGGCTCTATTTCATCCAGCTGTAGCAAGGCTGTAGCGTATGCATGGTCATTGACTGAGATCCATGCCAGACCTTGTCAATTCTTTTCTGCGTCGCACATCGGTGTGTGCTATTTATTCAAATTGTTTAAGAGACACGGAAATAATTACATCTAGTTGTTTGAATAGAGAGAATTTACATAAACCAACTTGTCCTTGTCTGAATGACATCTTCAGGGAAGTCGTGTTTTATTTTTTTCTTCTTCTTTGAATCAAAATGATCTGTGGCAGAGAGGGATTAGAAACCATTCCCTGACTTTCCTTAAAATGTCTCTAATCCCACTTAATTCTGCACCGGCTCCTGCTCTGAGCCTGTGTTGTTTACTTAGGTCTAGTTTATTCAGATATAGCACCTGCCATCCCATCATACCCACAAACCACCTTCAGAAATACTTTCTCCTGCTATCTCTTTCATGCAAGTGCTACTATTTATGGGCTTTGTCTTTCTGGCTGAGTGTATGTGTGTATGGGCGTGTGTGTGTGTGTGTGTGTATGTGTGTATAATTGTGTTTCTGGGCACATCGCTGCATGCCAGTAGGGTGTCTATATATATATATATAAGCTATCATGTTAAAATGCCTATGAGAGAGTATTATAACTTGGAGTGTTACCTTACTTGAATTCAAAAATACATTCCAGACTTTGAAAAGTGAAGAGTGAGGCCAATGTGGAAAACAAGTCAACTACTGCTCAGTCTTAAACTTAAAGTTAGAGAGTAATATTGTAGGTAAATATCATATAGCAAAAATCCTAAGTTATCTAATTTATTCTCTTTTATTTACTGTTTTCTGCTGTTTCAATAAACATTAGCTGCAGTTGGAGCTTTGAACATTTTAGAGATTCAAAAAGACGTGGCCAATTTTGTTGGCCACGCAGGGTCTTTTTGGATTTGCCATTGCTGCAAAATTTCTGTTATTATAATTCAATTGTATCCTGTAACCTATTGATTGGTACGTGAGGAACTGTGAAATGAAATTTCAGCCCAATGGAGGGATTAAACACACTTGCTCTGTTAGCCAAAGGGGTTACATTTCATACACTCTGAAGTCATACAGGCACATGCAGCTCTGTATGACAACATTTTTCATTGTTTTTACTGTTGTAGTGTTTGTTTGCAACCAGTGCTCCTACAGTTTGCATAATTATTTACAAATTTGCTACAATTTTTTATTGATATAATTTGGAAATGTTTTACTTAAATAAACCTGCTTGTTAAATGTTTACAAAGAGCACACTGTACCTGCAGAATATATAAAGACAGCCTATATTTTCTGTTGTACATATTGTCTGTAGGTAATTGTAGCATAGGCTAAGTGAACATGGTTTACGTGGAGAAAAACATAAACACGGAAATTGAAACCCCCTATCATTGTTAATGTGTGATAAAACGGTGCAATTGGTAGCTTTAATTTTTAATTAAAAACATCCAAGTGTGTCCAACACCTTTAAGCTTCCAATGAAAACTTTCTTATTCTCTAGATTTCTCAAGTTATCGGTCCTCCATCTCCACAAGAAACACACTCGAACTTTTTCTGCAACCTTCTTCTTAAAACACCAACCCTTTCCCCAGAAGTTTCGCTTGGAAGAATCGAAAAAAAAGCGTCTGTCATACTGTAAAACAAACCTTTTTTGAGATGTTCCAGCAGACGTCTCCACCAAAAAATCTTTACCCTGTGTCATGAGCAAACTCCTAATGGAACACGATGGAACCATTACATTGTTTTCTTCATTGATCAATCTAGTTGTCAGACTTTTCTGTCACCCGACCTTTGACAGCCAAACAGTGCAACTCTGTGAAAAACCTCTTTCTACCATCTGAGGGGTTTTTTCAGACCTGCGTCCTTCTCTGACAGCGTCAGAGATACAGACTAAGGCCCATTTATCCCCTCCAGGTGAGGTTGTTATGTTTGGCAGAAGTCTTCAGAAGCTCTAGTGTATCCAGATCAGTGCTGACAAGGACATGTAAACAACACATTTCTCGCAGTCCGGCATCACTGTGCCGGCTGTGTGTCTCCTGCTGGATGGAATTCAAACATGATGTGCTGACCTCTAAGTGCAGACACAGAATAAAAAAAACCTACCTTCTCTCAAGAGACCTGTAACCCCACAAGCTCTCCATGCAAAAAAACCCTCAGGTCAAACAATGTCCTGCTGCTTGGAGACCCCAGGACTATGGATCGACATCACGGCGGGCTCCACCCCCTGTGTGTGCACTCCAGCTGTGGAACAAACTACCTGACCACCTGAAGGGGATAATCCTAAAAATGTACATTTAGAAAAAGCCTTGGAATATATATTTGTTTGTTTGTTTGTTTGTGTGTTTCTCACAATACTAATTTCTCTGCAGCTTAAGATAAAGAGTATTTCGAGTTGTCATTAGTGTTATTGTTTTTATCCCTTTTCGAGGCTTATAAGGCAACCAAATTATTTCATAACAACATAGTGAGGAAACATTATTGCCTGTTTACAAAATGTTGATACCGTACAAAGCATTTACTGCTTTGGGGATGCATTTTTTGCAATTTCTTGAAAAGTGCTACTATTTATGGGCTTTGTCTCTCTGGCTAAACTAAACTATGAACTAAAGCTTGATTAAATGAACTGTTTCATCACATCTGTCATCTGGTTTTGAGATCTCAAATGTTAGTTTGTCATGAAATTTTGTACAAACACTCAAGTTTCCATGAGGATGAATGCCAATGACTGCGTATGAGGTAGACGGGACACAAGACCTGCAGTAATTCATATATTAAGAATTTTCTTGTTTTGTTTGTTTTTTGTTTTACATTTCCATTCAGAAAATGATTTAAACAAAATATCAAGTTTTATGGAGTAGAATTTGTCTGGAGGGGAACCTGGAGGTGAGACTATTTGACAACATTTGACTGAAACAACAGTTTTTCCCCTCACATTAAAAGTCTAGCTTTTCACAGTCCTCATTAACCCGATGCTCCTCCTTACATCTGATCTGCCTCACAAGATTGACCCCCCCCTCCTCCCCCCACAGTAGAACAAACATTTACAGTGATCTTAATGCAAGCAGAAATAATGTTTCCCCTCAAAGCATAAATGGCAAAACAAATTAGTCGCATTTAAATGTAATGTCAAGGAGACTTGGTTGTTCAAAGAGACCATAAACCCCCGTCTGGAGCTACATAAGTTTGAGGTATGTCAAATCTGTGCCATTCACTTCTGCACATCTATTTTTTAACTGAAGTATTGCCACCGTCTGATGATGGAGATCTTGCAGCTGGCAAGCTCACTTGGAGCTATGGGGGTCCTATCTGCCTCTGCTGCGATTTAAACCCACCAAAGTGCGAGCGCTGCTTAGAAGTGCCTCAGCAAAGCATGCAGTTTTGAGTTACGGCTAGCTTGGTAATGGAAAGTCAGCCTTCGGGTTATACTGGACGCATGAGTTTTCTCATCAAAACCGGAGAGCATGGTAATATAGTTGGTACAGGCAAACCTGGAAGGGCTGTGGTGATTGTTGAGAATCAGGGGGATGGTCGCTGAGGTCAGTTAGGTTTAAGATGATGATGTAAGAAGCGAGAGAAAAGATTTTGTTGCAGAATGAAGGCTGGTATTGCTGAGTCCCCCGTGCAGAGTGGAGACTAGGAAAAGGCAGGAGGATTTCTCACAGTGTTGTGTTGAATGTTGTGTTTTCCTGTGAGTAAGACGCTTTTTTCTGACTTGTGAGGAATTTTCAAATTTCCCGTTGAAAAGAGTGATGTCTTGTTGAAAAGTTCAGCATGAAATCTTCTGTAAATGCGTGACATTAGGTAGAATTAAATGCTTCTGAAGAAAATGCCAAACAATGGCGCGGCGTAGTTCATATCAAAGCAAGAATAATACCTGTGCAGATAAGCTGAAATGCAGACACCGTGACAAAAAAAAAAAAAAAATGTAATAGAATTCACCTCGGCATTTTGTCACAGAGGTGTGACCAAAGTGTCTGAGAGGCGGTCATTTTTCACCTCATGTAAAATATCTTGAATGTTTTTTTAAAAGCTTTTATCATCGCAGGCTATTTTCTCCCTTTGAACAACAACATTTAGCCTAATGTGGCAAAGAGACAGTCTGAGTGATCGGGGAAAAAAAAAAAAAAAGGATTTCAGAGAAAAACGACTGCAGCCTCACCAAGTGTATCAGCCAGCCAAGCGTTGATAGCCTTATCAGAACACTCCACAGAGAGCTCACAGCCAAACTTTTCACATCAGCGTGCCGCTTCTGTTGTTTTTGTGTTCAGGGGAAAGACAGAAAGAGGGTGTGTGTGTGTGTGTGTGTCCGCGAAGAGAGACAGAGAGGGAGAGACAGTCAGACAGGCAGAGATAGATACTCTATAATGAGTTTCCATAAAGCACTCTCACTGTGCTATCATTGTCGTGATTTTATGAATTCATCATAAAAAGAGTGAGTAAATGTCACAGCCGAAGGTAACAGAAAGGGGATGCTGCGTTCACAATGGAAGCCGGAGGAGTAAGAGAATGAAGAATGGAAGGAAAAAAAGGAAATTGTAGGGGCTCCTGTGATGATTCGGCTGATAAGAGGAGCCATGGCTGGTGTTGTTCATGTGTGCTGTCTGTACTCTGGGACTCGGAGAGATAGAGGGAGTGCACTGGGAGTGAGAGAGAGAGAGAGAGAGAGAGCTGGCCATGTCTTTAAATAAAACACGACATTGATTTATGAGTGTGAACCCGCTACGAGTGCAGCAGGTCTCTACAATCACTCGCACAAACACACACAATCACAGGGCAGTTAAAGCAGTGAGTGCACTCTTGCACTGTACATCAGCAATTCCACTCTACTTTTACAGACAGAGCACAGCTTTGGGCACTGCTCTCTTTATTTTATTTTATTTATTTAATTTTTTGGGGGGGGGGCTTTTTGAAGGTGTTATTCATTCCATGGCTACCTTTCTCTCACACCACAGATTGCTCTTCGGCCCCTTCGCATCGTCACAATGAAAAAGCGACTTCAAAAGCGGAGAAATTATTTAATTAATGAAAAACCAATAACTCCGCAGTCCAGTTCGGACATGAAAGTGACCGCTCTGTGTCAAATGATTGATAATGTGAAGTTTCCTGCTGCCTCGCCACATGGGATTTTAAACACAGAGGTGTTGAGGAACGTCTGTGCCGGGCCAGCAGCAAATAAACAGCGAGGAAGTAATAAATTCTCCCTGAAAGTGCCCGTTTATAAAGTCACAGTTATGAGTTGTTGACGCCGTGGTAATACAACTACCGTTATCTTGCTGTGCGGCTTGGTGCCATTCTCTCATTTGTGTCCTGTTTTAATGAAAACCAAGGATGACAAGGTTTGACTAGTTTATATGTTAATTTTTTACGTCGGACAAAAATGAGGGGGAAAAAAAAACTACAGTCACAGCAATAGTGTTCTTAACGTTTCGGAAGTAATTGACATTTGCTTGCCGTTGCTTGCTGCCGATACATATAGTGTCAAATCCGAGAGGTCAAAAGTGTAAGCTACAGCAGAACCAGGAAGGATTGCATAATAAAATAGAGGTTGACAGTTTGCAGGAATAAACCCACATGCGGAGACAAGATGACAGGTGGTATGTTTGAGGTAGTTTTAGTGGTTATGTGCTTATAGGAGTTAAGGGACTGAGAAAGTTTAGATCAGCAGGGTCAGAGGAGGAGGGAGTGAAATTTTGGCCTGACTGACTGCAGGGAAAGACTAAAAGGAACAGAAATATACCGGTGATTGTGCAGAGCAGAAGGCTGCAGGTGAAAGACTGCTGATGTGATATAGAGGGTGAGCAGGAGCAGAAAAACCAGAGACACACGGTTAAAAGCAGTGTTTCTATAAAACCTTGCAGGTGATTCAGGTAGATTTTGAAAAGACAGACAGATTAAACTGACCATTTTAAAAAAGGTAATAATACAGAGTTTCCATCACCGGGGTGAAACTTTTAACCCTCACAGTTGTAATTCCAAGTGTGACATATCAGATTTCCCTCGTATGCCTGATGTGTGTGGAAAAAAAGAGCCGCAGAGGTGTCAACAAACTATTGACAAATGCCTGCAAAGCCACAATCACTTCTAAAGGAGTAGTTCAACATTTTATTTATGGTAGTCATTTACTTGCTTTTTTTCCTAAGAGTTACATAGGAAGAGCTAAGCCACTCTCATGTCTGTATAATAGACATGAAGTGCCGCCATCAGCACCTTGGTAGCTTAGCAATACCATTCAGGAAAGGACAGAGAGTGAATAAGAAAATCTTCCAGCACATTACACCTGTAAAATTACAGTCTGTTGTATTTACACTTAACTACCAGTACATTTACACAAACAAGACACTAAGTGTTACTCACTGAGCTTTACAGCTGCTGTAAGGTGGATTTTTTTTTTTTTTACATTTTTACTGAGACAGACAAGCTCTTTTCTCTGTTTCCATCCAGTGCTGCAGCTCCACCAGCTTCCACCCAAACTTTCAAAACTACATTTTTAAAGCTTTTCTGGTCTCTTGGAGTATCACCTGCACCAAAATTGGATTGCAGCGTATGCACTGCATGCTAGTTGAATGTGTAAAGTCATATTATTTGTAGATTAAAGAGACTGGGCTGTTACACCTTTAAGCCTTCTGTTCATTTCCATTTTAAAAAGTCTTACATGAACGAGCGTCACAGGTTGACGCTCCCGAATCATCCTGACGGCACACAAACCGATTTTGAGTATTTCATGGAAGTTGGCGCTACTTTGCATGACGGAGAAATGTTGGAAGATCCTGGAATAACGCTTGAACACCCTTTAATTGGAAAAACAGGAGATCTTCCTGTTCTTCCCATTCTGCTGACCTTGAGTGAATGCAGCTAGGCTGAAATAAATTGGAGCAACTAGGAGCAGCTGAGGAGTAATCAGGACGATGAGAGGCAGCTGGGCAAAGTCACTCCAGGAGGATTCAGGACCTGTAATGTGATGCAGAGGACTCAGCCATGACAGGAGGGACACATTTTTTACTTTGTTTGACCTTCAGTCTGCTTGTGTGCATCAGTCACTGTTGAGCAAGAAAAAAAAAAAACAACGTAAAGAAAAAGCAGTTCCTGTTAAGAAGTATTTTTAGATTAATGATGTATGATTACTGTCTAATTTTTTTTTTTATACCCAGCAGGACTTTGAAAAGCTCACTCTGCGATCCATTAAATTAACCAAAGACCTTTTAAATGAGGCAAATCAAAGAGCGAGCTAACAATTAATACAGCTCTGAGAATAGCATCCGCTGAGCTGACAAAATCTCAAGCACAGTAAAAAGCAGTGGTCCACTTTACCGTGAAAACTTTGTCGAAGAAAAAAAAGAGCAGCAGGAAAAGTTGAGCACACTGTCTCCTTTGCTAATGAAAGCCGTGTAATCTTTACCCTCTAGTTATTCTACATAGAGACAATATACATAGACATTCTTTTGATTGTGTTTTAATAACATGTCATAAAAATTATTGCTCAGATGTGTTTTGATTCAGCTGTGGGTTTTTTTGCTCAGGAATTGTGCACTCATACATGTCAACACACACACACACACACACATCTCAAACAGCAGCTTCTTTCACTGCAATTGCCTGTTCTATTTGTGTTTTTCTGCTTTTGATCTCACCAAATAATTCTAAAATGAATGTGAGGTGTTTGAATCCGCTGCCTTATGTTTAAAGAAACTGCTACAACAGAACAAAATGTACCTCCGACAGATGGAGGGTTAAAAAAACAAAGCAGTCTGAGGTGTCAGGAATTCTACAATCAGCGCAGACATTATGGGAAATTATCCTGAGCTGTGAGAGGGGACGAAGCAAGGTGGCTCCATTCTTTTAATGTTCAGAAAGCTGAAACAATAATTGTTCTTTCATTTTTTAAATTTTTTTTTTTTTTGGGTGATTTTCTGCAGCCTGACTTTTTTTTCATTCTTGCAATTTTCTTTTCTCTTTCGGTAGAAGGTTGAACGCATGTATTATTCCTTCACTGCAGAGCGGGCGTGTTCTCTCCGTGCAAAGTTTATCACATTTATTCAAATGGAACAGCAACAGCACCTTTAAAACGACATCCATTAATACATGATATTTCAAAGCCATGTCCAACAAAGGCTGCTATTATCTCTCTTTATCACTCTGTCTTTTCTTTTTTTTTAATGGAAGAACTTTGCGGGATTCAAAGCAGAAAACAATTAGATGGTCGACTGAAAGATCTGCAAAGCTGCAGAGAGACAAAATGAATTGAACAGGAAAAAAGTCACCATCATTGCCTCCACTGCTCAACTAATCAGTTTCATTAAAACTAGAAAAATGCTTTTCCCCCGACACAGTGAGGATCTAAATCTAAATTAGACGACACATCACAACATGAATTGCTGCTAATTTTGTAACTATTTATAAAAAAATTCCAATATGAGAGAAATTTTGGATGTGACAGTGTGTGATT
>JAQNCA010000002.1:18434691-18445758 GCA_029783725.1 Acanthurus tractus | reverse complement strand
TTTCTCTTAAGATGTGAGATTCCTATTTTTCATTATGTTAATTGGATATACTGTAAAGCAAGACTTGGCACTTAAAGAAAGAGATGATGAAAAAAAGTCTTTTAAGTGTTTCTCGGGAGGTAGAGCGTAAAGACATTAAGACAGTTGGATGATTTCAGAAATACCTCTGAATGTATTTATGACAACAGTTTCTAGATCAGTGTAACCATCAAACAAAGCAAACACATTCAGTTCATCAGAGAGGTGTCCCGCCTCCCCCCTTCCTCCCTCTGCTCCAGGCTTTACCTTCCCTAATCTCTGACTCCTGACCTTGAGATGCAGCCCTCCTCTCCCTGATTGTCCATGTGTATTTACTGTACTTCTATTTATACACCGACTTCACTGGCTTTGTTTGCATTTATTCTCCAGAGCAGCATCTTGAAATCATCTCCTGAAAGAAATCTTTTTTCTTTACAAGACCCCTGATTTTTTTGGACCCCTTTTGGATTAAATCTTTCCCTGCAATGCCGTGGATTTCTTTCTACTTCGTATGTCGGCTGAATTATGCACTTTTTTTTTTTTTTTGCCAGTCTTAGTTCTGAGAATGCTGTGTGTGCTGTTGAATGCTAATGCTGGCTTGTGCTTTGACTATGTCAGTTTATATTAATGTATGAGATCTCCCCCCCCCCCATAATCCCGCCTCTATTCCCAGTTTCTATGATGCACCAACAGTCCGCTACTCCTCACTACTCCTCAGCCCAGGCTGGGGGGCAACACTATCAGGGACAGCAGGCTATGGGCATGATGGGTCAGGGCAGTCAAGGAAACAGTATGATGTCTCAGAGGCCCATGGGCTCCTATCGCTCCTCACAGCAAGGTAGGTGGTAAGACTTCTTCATGCGAGTGTGGCATGGCAGTGAGCTCAGTGAGGTTGTGTGTGTTGTGTTTTGAGTGTTAGATCCCATAAAAGATGCGGACCTACAAACTGGAGCTGTTGTTGGGAGGCTTCCATTAAGTGTGGCTCTGGATGCTGGTCTCACATTTTTCTGGATTGATGGAAATAATGCGTTTGCTGCTGAAGAATTGGTGCATGCATGGAATTAGTCTTTGCAATTTTAAAATCTAAAAGTGAGAAGGAAATAAAAGGTTTACAAATCAGTCCCATTCCCACCGTGCATTTTTAAGACGCAGACTGAAGATGTAACACTCGTGTCACATTGGGCTCTTGTCAATGTAAATCACGTAACTTGTGCTTTGTCAGCATAAGCCTAATAATAGCTCCATCCCTCCCCTGCTTGGTCTTTTGAAGGGTTAGAACCAAGCATGTAGTAACTCAGATACATAAAAAGGCTGGGATATTGTTTCCAATGTTGTAAGTCCTCATTCACCCTGGTGCACAATTATCTTTGCATGGCTGGGTGAAATATCTGCGGACAGACCTGTAAATCTGTGTTAAGGAGTTGTTGTGTCCATTGTTAAGCTGGGTGACTTGCCTATTAGTAGTAAGGCTGTCGTTGGGTCTCTTCTTTCAGCTGTGGCTCCCTGCTGTAAGCCATCAAATATGTTGCTGTGAAAATGTCTCACCATTGTTGCAAGAGTTCAGAAAAAAATTTTTTTTTCATTATTTATGCTCCATTTATTCTCTATATTTGGAGACTTTTGGGTCAGTTGTTATTGTCTGGGCTTTTTAAATTAAATTAGACAGTGCATGGATGTTTGAGGCAACTTCCAGAGGGTTTTTTTGGTTTTGCTTTGTTGCTTCTCTCATTTTTTCAGATAAAATTGTGAGGGAAAGGGAAGGAGTGGAATCTGGAGTTTCTGCACACCACCGTCGAGCAGAGATCAGATTCTCCTTGATAAATGGCTTTCTCTAATCCTCATTTTCTCTGCAAATATCGCATCTCATGTAATTTGTCTCAGAATTATTCATAGTAATTGCTCCACTTTAATTAGTGTTTCCAAAATTTGGGTTGGCCAAAAATAGCCTCCTTCATATTATTAGAAAATCAACACCGGTGAAATTCTGCAGGACACTTTTCAAGTGAAATTATAATTTCCATATTAATTCACTCAGTCTGTAATTATTCATAAAGGCCTTGTTACTAAATGACGACCTCTATAAGAAATGTGCTTAATGTCGTCTGTTGTAATCTTAATTTTGTCTTTCATACCTCATTATACACAGACATGCACACACACACACACCCCATCAGATTGTCTAAATTGCCCAAGTGTCCCGGCATTTC
Source organism: Acanthurus tractus (assembly GCA_029783725.1). Classification (NCBI taxonomy): domain Eukaryota; kingdom Metazoa; phylum Chordata; class Actinopteri; order Acanthuriformes; family Acanthuridae; genus Acanthurus; species Acanthurus tractus. Next base: position 18,443,533 of record JAQNCA010000002.1, on the reverse strand, counting down.
CCCCTTTAGCCCCCCAACTCAGCGGCCCATCGGTCCGACCAGCTGTTTAACCATTCGTGGTCTCACCTGTCTTGCAGGATCTGCACAGCAGTACATGGGACAAGACGAGTTCTACGGAGAGCAGTATGGACACACTCAGAGCTCCAGCGAGCCCATAAACCAGCAGTATTACCCTGATGGTAATCATGCACATCCATAAACTTCATACACACAGCTCTCAAACACACAAACCTCCATTATAGGCCGTGCCATTTCCTTTTAGCAAAATCCCAGTCCCACAGGCCTGAGCCAGATTTACTGCAGTGCTGACGCCTCAGCTCTTCCTCCAAGTCGTCATCTTTTCCCTTATTGTGGGAGATGAAAAGTATTGAAAAAAACCCCACAAAAGACTGACTTTAGTCTCAATTCTTTTTCCTCCCAGTGTGTCTGTGTCCATACTGTCCCCTTTGGTGTGCCGAAATTTCAGATTTCAGCGAGTGCTGTAGCAGTATTGTTGAGTAAAGAGCGCAAAAATTCCTTCAGGGTGTTTCTTTGTGCATAATATTGAAGTGAGAAGCCTTGGAAATCTTGTTTGTGCTTGTCATTTTGTCGTTGCACATGTATTATGAATGTTTTGCCTTCAAACTGAATAATAATGTCTCTTCTGTATGGAAGTGGGTTTTGCCTTTGCAGAGGAGTTTTTGCATGTGTTGGATCATGTTCTTCGCAGGTCACGGTGAGTACTCGTATCAGCAGTCTTCATACGGTGAGCAAGGCTACGACAGGTCCTTTGATGAATCTTCACAGCACTACTATGAAGGAGGTCATAGTCGTTTTGTAATTTTAAAGCATGTGAAGCATGTTGTAGATATATACTTGCTTGCAATCTCAGTTTGTATAAATGTGCTCAACCACACAGTAAATACTGCCACCTATGATTAATAGCTGACATATGTGCCTGCACATTTATGCCTGCAGGTAATGCTCAGTACAGTCAACAGCAGGCTCAGTATCAGCAGAGCTCCGGTCAGCAGCAGCCCTTTAGCCAGCAGCAGTACTCCTCCCAACAAGGCTACAGCGGGCAGCCACAGGGATACGGTCAGAGCAACTCATACAGCCTCTCACGTGCATTCACATCACAGATGAACGAATGATATCGATGTAACCCCTCTGCTACAGGTCCAGGCCAGGGTGCATCCTCACAGTATTCTCAGTATCAGCAGGGTCAAAGCCAACAGTATGGCTCCTACCGCTCCTCTCAGGGGGGCCCAGGAGCACAGACGCAGAGGCCCTATGCCTATGAACAGGTAAACAAAATACATCACACTCTGCTTGCTAAAGTGGCTTTGGAACACTTAATTATTTAAATGATATTCAAGTGATATCTCCACCACTAATGTCCCTCCTCATGACCCAGTACAATTTCAGAGGAAATGCCGTTACGGCTGTGTTGTTATGAAGGTAGTAAAATTGCAAGGAAAAGCATTTTGCATTTAAAGAATTTCATCTCTTGGACGAAAGACAATTTCTCATAAAGAATAAAAGATAAAGAATTGACAGAACTCCTCTCAGTCTGCTGAGAGGGTCAAAGTGACAGAGGTTGTTCTCTGTTAACTTTCATGGTTAGCAGCATTAAGTGATATTTTGCTGCCACCTGCTGGATTGTCCCATGTTCCCTATCTATTTTGGCATTTACAATGTCATGCATGAAAGAAACTAGTAGGAATCGCTCCTGAATGTCGCTGCATGTGTGAATCGTGTGAAACACTTAAAAATTGCCTTAAAAGTTCTTTAGACTCCTGCAGTCAACAAACCCTTCAGCTGCAACAAATCTCAGTCAGAAGACACTTTTCACTGTGTGTCTCTCTCAGTATCAACAGAAATGGTAGACAGCACAATTTTAAAAATACAACCTAGCATCTTAATGTAAATTATTTTACATTGCAGGGTCAGTATGGAAATTATCAACAATAAAGTGCTGCATTGTTTCCTGCTGGAAGAAGATGAAAGAGGAACGGTTCAACTAAACTCGCCGGCTCAGCTGTGGAGTTTAAGAACTGGCTGCATCATAATTATTATCCTCACATTAATCATCATTTTAGCTACAGTAAGAATACCTAATCTGTCATATATGATGCTTTCCTAATCTTGTTTTGCTAGCTACAAGGGATGAAGTTCTTCTGTCCACCTTAAGAGAATCAGGGTGCTGAAGAAGATAAGATAGTTAAGATAGCCTAAAACCTTCCATAAGGATTAAATAGAGTGTAAAAGACAGATCAAGTTTTTAAATGAGCCTCAGAAAATTTCTGGTATCTGTCTTTTTCTGTTCTGTCTCTATCCCTTCTCCTGCTTTTAATGTTTTTTTTTTTATTTTTCTTTTTTTAATTTTCTTTTTTCTTCTTTTTTGGCTCACAGAGCAGGTCCACGGTTTGTCAGACTTTGGCTAAAAAAAGCGAATTAGCCTTGAAGGAGATGCTCCTTGATATTTATTAAATAAACTAGGCCCAGCTTTTGCTTTTATTCCTAGCTAAGACACTCTGATATCTCATGATAAAGGAAATGAATTTTATGATGGTGAAAACATTGGTCCTCAAACCTGACTTGATCAGGGCGTTTGTCTGTGTTGGTCAAACTGTGATGTGTTAATGTGTGGTCTAACATTATGTGTTTTCACTCTCTGCAAACGTCTTAATGAGGTATTAGACACAGTAGGTAGCTGACTGATCCATAAAGTGTGTATCATCGTCCATGATAATCATACATTGTGGTTGTGTTTTTGACACTTTATTTCCAGCGGCAGTGATCTGCGCATACACTGCGTGTTGTGCAGAGTAAAGAGGGGTCACATGACTCTGATGCTAGTCAGTAATGATTTTTACATGAGAACATATTGCCAATTTGTCTGCACTTTATTTTGCAGTGGAAGTGTATGTATTGTCTGATATTTTGTACTTTTATCAATTCAGGCCGTTTTTAACAAGGGATCCTCAAAAAGCCAAAGTTACACAGGAACAGAGCAGTAACGGGTCCTGCACCTCTATTTCAATAAGTGCAATGCATAGTCAGTCATGTTGAGGTTGGTTTTTTATGGTGAACTCATTCAGTATTTCAGTATTTGTAATCCTTTGACACACAATGATGGTAAGGGCCAGGGCTGGTTTGTCTAATTTTTATTAATTGTTATGTTGCAGGATTCAACAGACAATTGATATTTAAAAATATTATTTATTTATGTGAGTAACAGACGGATAATGTGAAGTCTTAAATCATAGACATAAAGCTTAAATCTTCACTTTTCCTTTTTTTCTGTGAAAATTTGCACCATTATATTTTGTGTTTGACAAAGAAAATAATGTAACAGATAAGTCCAGATTTAGAAAAGTGGACATGTTGTACAAGCACACTTGCCTTATTTATGTGATCACAAGATTGGCATATATTACATTTTCTTGTTTTGTTTAGTTTCTAACCGATGAATTGATTTAAAAAAAAGTCATACAACACCTCTGGTCATTTCACTAATCACTACTTCATACAGTTTGCTCAAAATAGGGTTTATTAGTCTGACTATGAGGGTCCAGTTTTGCAGTATATATTCTGTAGTAACTCAGTTTATCTCAGAGGGGTAAAGTGACACAACAGTTGCAGTAATTTTGCAGGGTTAATCAAGAATGCAAGAAACCTGGCTGTCAAACAGCCAAATACCTATGTACCACTCAACAGTGACAATCACGGGATTCTCTCTTCTACATTGAATTTTGTATCAGTGTTTCATTTTACTGTGAACTGAACATGTATGGCGCGTCTTTTCCAGTTCTATGTAGTGTGTTATCACTGATGTGGGTGGTGCGTCTTTGTGTGTGTTTGTGTGTGATTGCATGTTTGTGAGAGAAGGAGAGAGAGAGAGAGAGAGAGAGTGGTGTGCATAATCCAAATATGAATGTTATATACTTATCTATTGTAAAACTGCATTGCCTGATCTTTTCTGCTGTCTTTTGTTACTGTTTGTTATAAAAAAAATAAACTTACATTCACCCTTAACATGTCTGCATTCTTCACACCCCCCAATGATAATGATACTATTAAAATATGTCCACTAGTTACAGTATGAACAATATAGATAGCCTACTATTCTAGTGTTGTCTATTTCCAGGTTGTTTTTTAGTAAATGCAGGAATTATCATATTTGTCAGAATGTCCAAAAGATTAGGCTGATTCTTTTCCATACTTCTTAACTAACCTTCTGTGCCCCTGAGAAGTGTCCTCTGTCATAGACATGGGTCAATTAATTGAAGTATTTACTTAGGCAGTGTTAAAAACGTGACAGGTCTTAGTTTATACGGATTATTTTAATTAAGAGGCACAGCATCCTGTATTAGCTGATGTCACTATCTTTAGTACACATTCCAGCACAGCAGGTGGCAGCATAGCACCATTACGCCTCAGAAGCTGCAAAGAAAACTCAGCAGACGCAAAAGACTATCGCGTATGTTTTCGTATTGTCCCTCCACGATTTCCGTATTGTATACATACCTGCTTGAACCCTGTAAGCATGGAGTAAGTTGTGTAGTTTTTATAGGACATGCCCAAAATTTATGAAAGCTATGTATGTCAATCGTGAATTGTTTTACATTTTTAGTGGCTGACTTTTTGCCAGCGGACTAACCCACTGCAGATGTGTGCCGAGAAAAACGGTCGAGGTGACACTGTCAAAGGTTCGTCCAGGTTTTTAAAGACTTAGCTAACGTCTGAGTGCTGAACATTAGCATGTTAGCGACGTTGTCGAGGGTTAAAAGCCCTCGGTGGCTTTCACCGGACATACTTCAAGGATACGTATTAGGATATGAGCTCAGAAGGAACGAGTGGAGCTTGCACAGTTACGATTCTGTACCGGCGGCGTGGAGGCGCAAAGTGACCGGCTGTGTGAGAAATGTGAGCACCTCCTGTATGCTGTCCGCTAAAAGCCGAGGAAAGCCGAAGAGAACCGAGCTGTCCGAGAAGAAGCTGGTATGTGTTTTAATTTGGTGTTTTAACTGCTAAGTAAGTTACCAAATGCAAAGACAGAGATGCCAAAACGCTAAGTAAATAAGAACATTTGTTCTTCGAAAGAATAAAGACATCCTGTAGGTGAATCATTTTCTCCTTATGTGTTGATGTTACACACTCAACCTTTATTTACATTGTTTTCTGGGAATGAAGGAACTCATTTGCAGTGGGTTTTTTTTTTTTAACTTTATTTATTGCTCAGCCACAACACAAATATCAAATAACCACGTTTTACTGGATAATCTCATTCAAAATTCTGAAAGAAACATGTTATCAAAACTGTTATCATATTTTTATATTTATTTTTAGAAGCAGTCAACTATATCTAAAGTCAGGTCAATTCATCATGAAAGGAATGCCATAAAATATCTACTCAGGGGAAGACTTCAAATATAATGTTTCTGACAAATCAATTTGAACATTATTCCCTGTGATTTCCCTTGAGAATGTGCTGAAGTCAAATTTGTCCTCAGCTTGTCTGCCCATGGTAGAATTTTCCAGAAAGAAACAAAAATTAAAAACCACAAATCATTTTTGTTGAAAGCTATTCTAGTGTGTTTTTTAGGTCTTGCAAACTATCAGTGTCTTTGAAGAGTGAATTAGCTGACTTAATTCTTGTTTTGGACTGCAGACTCGTCACTTTGTAGACCATCGCCGTGTGAAGCTTGTGGCTGGGTCAGGTGGTAAAGGGGCCTGCAGCTTTCACAGTGAGCCCCGAAAAGAGTGGGGTGGACCGGATGGGGGGAATGGAGGTGATGGAGGAAGCATCATTATCAAAGGTAGGTGAAGAATCAGTGTGGTTCACGAAATGTTTACTGACACTACTAAGTTAGCCATGTGTATTCTTCAGATCCTATATATATTTAACCTGACATGCCAAATGGAATGTTTCACTTATCCATTGGATGAATTTTACTTATGCATCTGACTAGTTCTGACATAATCTGACCAGATATAAAGGAATGCAAGATTTCACTTGAAATTTTAGCAGTCCTGCTGCCTTGCAAGGTTAATTAATGTTAACAATGTTAAAATTGAGCTCTGATCAAAACATAGCCATCGTCAAAAATTATAAAAACTATTAGCATTTCATTGACCAGAAATTGGTCTGACAGAGCTCAGTTCATGTCTCATCGTGCAAAACCGTGCTTCCATCCACATATATTATTTTTATGCTTTCAGCCAACCGCTTTGTCAAATCCCTGGCGCAAGTAGTTCCGGTTTACAAGGGAGAAGATGGGCAGCCAGGAGGCAGAAAGAACTGTTATGGCAGGAATGCCAGCCCAACCTATATTTGTGTGAGTTTCAAAAGACATGCCATCTGCAAACACTTCTGTCATGTTTCTACCACTAACCAACTGCCTAATCCTGCTGTTTGACTTTTTTAAGGTACCTTTAGGCACTGTGGTGAAGGAGCAGGGAAAGGCAGTAGTGGACCTGTCTGAGCATGGCCAGGAGTATCTGGCTGCATTTGGAGGGGCTGGGGGGAAGGGGAATCGATTCTTTCTGTCAAATGAGAACCGGGCCCCAACGACAGCGACAGCAGGAACTGAGGGTCAAGAGAGGGTCCTTCAGCTTGAGCTTCACACCATGGCTCATGCCGGACTGGTAAGAAAAAACTATTACGTTGTGAAAGTGCATCAGTGCATTGTTTCTAACCCAACAGATGTGATGAACTTGTTTTCATGTCTTTATTTCATCAGGTGGGTTTTCCTAATGCTGGGAAATCATCTTTGTTGAGAGTCATCTCCAATGCAAAGCCTGCTGTGGCTGCTTACCCTTTCACAACACTAAACCCACATGTTGGAATTGTCCAGTACAGGGATCATGAGCAAATTGCAGGTAGTTGATTTGAAGTAAACTAGTAATGTATTACAGAATTATACTGTTTTTTCACCATAGTTTGGACATTTTTTAACGCTACCTTGCTCTTGATTATTCACATCTTTTGCTATATTTGTTTATGCTTCACTTTTTCTTTGTGTAGTTGCTGACATCCCAGGAATCATTAGGGGAGCCCATCTCAATCGAGGCCTGGGCATCTCTTTTCTGCGTCACATCGAGCGCTGTCGTTTCCTCCTTTTCGTTCTGGACCTATCTTCTCCAGAGCCCTGGAGCCAGCTCCAGGACTTGCGTTATGAACTGGACCAGTATGAGCCTGGTCTGTCCAAGCGGCCTCAGGCCATCATAGCCAACAAGATGGACCTACCTGAGGCCCAGGGGAAGCTAGAGACTCTAAAGAGCCTTGTAACCCAGTGGGTCATTCCTGTGTCTGCTCTTACAGGGCAAAACACGGAGGAGCTCATCCTCCACCTTAGAGAGCTGTATGATGGTTACCTCCATGGAGAAGGTAATAGGGAAGTCAAATTTACCAGGTGGTAATAAAAACTATTTAAACCTGCGCTACTGATGTTTTTATGATATATAAATATTTATACAGGATGATATGAAATGTTTATATTCGCTTGATAAACATGCAAGGAAAACAAAATCCACTATTTGTGTAATGCCATTAATGACTTGGTAAATATGTTTGGGATATGTTTTTGCAAAAAGATACCAAGGATGATTTTAAGGTAAAAGACATTCAGAATGTGTGGTGACTGCAGAATGATCTGGGAAACAGCTGTCAAGAAGCTTCTGTAAAACTGAGAAAACTGACAAATTAAAGTTAAACAACATAAAAAAGTTTCTAATTTTTCTCCCAAGGTGTTCATTTTTTGTAAAATATTTGCACAATTGTCATTGTCAGATGTGCATTTATGGGTTTATTTGCTAGCAGCTCCCAATTGTTGTATATTTTATGACTAAAATGCTGCTTGTGTGTATCCTGCGTAGTTCTTAGTAAATATGGACCATTAAGAGAAAAGACAGAGTTAAGCAACACAGTAAAAAGGAGAACAAAACAATGGGACCCCCAATCAGCAAAGGGATAATAAAGGCTTTGTTCTGCATTCTGACTAAAAGCAATGTCAAACAGCCAATAGAGGATATGGTTCAATGTTAGATTGGATTTAATAAGCTGAGCTTGAAAAAGCACAAAGTCACCCTTTAGACAAAGGGAAGAAAGTGTTTGTGAAAGGAACATTGTAGAATGATTGTCCTGAAATGGTGTACAATTATACTCGAGAGGTGAAAGCTTTACACATTGTTACATGCTGTGTCATATGTTATATTGCCTGATGACTGATGAAAGTTCACTTCACTGCTGTTCATTGTGCTTAACACATAAAACTACAATAAGAAGCAATTTACACTTGAGAAAGTTGTGGTCATAGTTTTTTTTAGGCTTTTTGGGTGTTGTTTATAATTAGGAGGACTACCTCCTCCCTTTCTTCACAGCTCAGCATGTTAGAGGAATGGAAAAAGAGTGAGAAACAAGCCAGAATCCTGTGGGACTATTTTCATCGCCACCTTCATCTGAAAAAAGTGTGTCTCATGGCAGAAACATTTATATGCTCATTTCTGTAATTTAGATAAATGATTTAATTTCCTGCCCCTTTCTAATGATTTTATCTCTCAACAGATGGCACAGCAAGCAAACAGACACTTCCAGTCTAGTTTTTAGTATATAACACACTAGTATTTGTAGTTGCATTTGACCACTAGAGGGCAGAAGAAGTCCAAAACAAAAAGCTCTAAAAGCAAACAGTGGCTGACACAGTAAAACCTATAATTACAGAGAGACAAATGTAAGACTCTGACTTTTTAGCTTGGTTTTGTTTCCATAAACTCCTTAGAAAAATTATCCTCAGCTTGCACGGTGTTTGGCTTTCTTCATCAGCTAGCTTTTTAGCATTTGTAGTTTTACAGGGAT
>JAQNCA010000002.1:18377054-18425500 GCA_029783725.1 Acanthurus tractus | reverse complement strand
AGAAATTATAATTCTGAAAATGTAAATTAAAAAACTGTGTTTCAAACCTTTATGAATATATACTTTTAAAAAAAATTTTAGTCAGGACTTGGTTTGCTCGTGCGTATTTAGCAGCAGGAAGGTGTGATACGCAGAGTGAACTCCAGTGCTCGTGTCTATTGTAACAAAATAACATATGACTCAGTGGGACTCTGTTTTCTTTATTTTGATGGTGAAGTTTAATGGCACAAATAGAAAAGCCATATCAAACTTTGCTATAAAAGTACTTTTTAGAAGGATAAATCAATTATTGTTTTTTTTTTTTGGGATGTGTTGACATTGCAAGTTCTCTAACGTTTGTTCCATTAAGTCACATACTTTTTTTGCTCAGGAAGGTTCCTAACTATAAAATAATCCTCAAGCATTTAAGTTATAGTCATGATGAGAACGGTTTAAGGTAATAAAAATGCAAAGATTCTTATTTTCAGGTAATAACACACCATAAATATATATTTTGTAATATTATATCCAATATATGCCAATAAAGAGCCCCAAATCCTACACACATTCAAATTTATCAGATTTTTTTATTACTTACTTGCTTCAGTGACATTGTTGGAACTGCCTGCATTTGTCGTTGCGTAGTCTTGATGCATCCTTGATTTAATGATTCAAAAGCCACCTGTCATAATTTTACAGCAACAATCACAGTTTTATTTCAATTCATTTTAGCATGTACAATACTTCTTCCATAGGAATAAGGAGAGAAACGTAACTTTAAAATAATTAAAAGTTCTTTTTTAACTGTTTCTTAAAATGCAATGTCTGTGTTTGGATGTTTGAATTAGCTTTCAATAATAATAATAATCAAGCATTGGTTAGTTTGTAAAGGAGGTATTTACTTTGCAGTCGGTTCCTGGTTCTTCAGTGTTGCATATTATAAGATGTTGCTCTGGACTATTTGGAATTTCCACTTTCTTGTTCTTACAAGACAGCAGAAAAACCAAAAGCAACACACCTAGGATGTAAAGATACACACAGATCTAATTCTACAGTGTTATTTTCTAAATTAGACTGTTAATTTTTTAAGGTCGAACTCTTGAAAATAATACAAAATGTCAAAATCTATTAGATCTATTATATATTATGCTTGAAAATAAAGGAAAAAAATGGGAAATGTGCATTACCTGCAAGCAGAAGTATGCTGGAAAAAATTATCCCAAGTGCTCCCACCCCTACTGATCCAGAAGCTTTGACGAGGTGACAGTTTGGCCTTGCTGTGTTTAAGCAGTCACATACAGAAACTGACAGATTGTGTACAAAGGTCTTATGCTGAAGGTCGGACACTTCCAGCGACAACTTAAATTCTCCTGAGTAAACTGTGCTCTCCTTCACAAGGCTGACAGAAAACCCTGAACATACAAAACAAAGTGACATATTGTAAGGATTCATTGTGACATATTGCATAAGCTAGTCCCAGAGGTTGAATTGATTGCAGTGACATTTTCAAGGGACTTTTATGATCTTGGCTCAGGAGGAGTCGTCAGAACGAGAGCTCACCATGACGGGGTTCAACCCTCCACCTGCCCTCAACGTCTCCGAGGAGCTTGAAGCTGAAAGGTCCACCATAGGGCTCCTCATCCAAGTCTGAGACTGTGATGTTGGCCATAGAGGGTCCATCAGATTGACACATGTGAAGTATGTTAACGTTCAGGGTTGGAGCATTGTCATTCTCATCGCTAATATGGATGCTCAGGGTTGCGGTACCTGTCATTGGAGGTTTGCCTGGGGACCAAAAACACCTGTTGTACATTTTCTTGGTAATGTGACAAAAAGTTCTGATTGATTAAATACTGTACACAGAATGTAAAAACAGCTTCAGTTCATACCATCGTCAGTGGCAAATATTTTGACTACGTAGATATTGTCCTTCACAAAAGGTGACTCTCGGTCGATAGACTTTGATGTGGTTACCTTTCCTGTCAGACTGTCTACTGTAATCCAGCCAGCTGCATCTTCTCCCACAGTGTATCTGAAACACACATATGTGCTGTGTTGGATATTTTCAAGTTCTGTACTGACAAATTTATGAAATACGATCTTTCAACTTCATGACTTACATAAATGGTTTTTCAGTGCTGATATCATTGTCTCGAGCTGTAAATGTCACCAAATACTGTCCCTCCTCAAGATTCTCACCCAATGAAACTTGTTGGTTAGATTTGTCGAAGATTGGAGGCTCATTGACGTCCTCCACAGTCACTGTTACTGTGTAAGTGGACTGAGATATGGTCCCTTTTTCATTCACCAAACCTATTACGTCACCACTACTAGTGGCACCAGTAAGCGTGACTACCTCCCACAAATCTGCGCCACTGCGACTTATCACTTTGCATGAGTGATAAGGGATCTCGTTCTCTACCGAGATAGTCACATTCTTCTGAGGGCTGTCTTCATAATCCAGATTCTGAAAAAGAAAACATGGGTTGAAGACATACTGACATTCACGGCATCATACAACATTATTTTTGATCATTTTAAGCACCTTAAAGATCATCATACATTTACATACACACATTATATTGCTTACTGCAGTGCCTTTGTTAAAAAAATTAAGATAGCAAGTCACTGCTACTAATCATTGGACTTGAAAAAATCAACTTATACTGTGAATGATCACAAACAAAATACCTTTTCTACGTACAACAGTCCCTCGTTTGTCTCAGGATCAGTCGTGATTCTGAAGTTTTTACTTGCTTCGCCACGGATTTGATATTTCGCTCTCCAGGCTGCCGTACCTGGGGTGTCTTTGTCTGTGACTTGCAAACGTGAAACAAGGACATTTTTCTCTCCTTCTTTCACTTGCCCAGAGCCCTATGGTAAAACATAATTTTTTTAATTTTATATATTGATTTTTCTATTATGGGCTATAACTGTCATTTCCTTTCTTGAGGTAAGTTAAAGAAGTAATTGCTTACTGTTTGTCCTGTGATCACAGGAGGATGATTATTTCCATCTTCAATGTTGATTATGACGGTGCATGAGCTGGAGAGCTGTATATCATCTCCTTGGTCTTTAGCCTCCACTATAATTGTGTATTTCTGTGCTTTCTTATTAGTGAAAAAACCGCAATCACTTTAGATAAAATTTTATCAAACATTTTAAAATTTGCCTTTTAATCTAATGCAAGAAGTTGAAAGCTCCAAGATGAACATGTTTTTTTGATTTTTGATTCAAGAATTGTGCCATTAAGCCTTGAGTCCTCTCACCTCGTGATCCAGACATCCTTTAAATGTAATTGCCGCAGTTTGACTGACAGAGTTTGTTGTTAAGCCGAACTCCAAATCATGTGGTGTGGGAGTAACTGAGACTATTGCAAAATTAAATTTCCCATTCATGTTGGTGTCATAATCTCTTGCTTTAAGGGTAATCAATCCAGTGCCTGTGAGTAAAAAGAAAGTATATATATATATTTGGTCACTGTGAGATTTAAGCAGTTTTATTTAATTTAGAAGTACAAGTTTATGATAGTATTAGTATTGATTACATCAGAAAAATTTGTTAGTTACCTTGTTCTGTCGACTCTTTGATGCTGATCTCGTACCATTTAGCATCAAACTTCGGAGGGTTGTCATTTCTGTCCTGTATCTGTACTTCAACGCCCAGCTGTGTGTCTATTATATTTTTTTTTATATCATGGGCCTGAAACTTTAGCTGTCATGGAAAGGCAACAATTTTCAAACATGAAATACTTCCACCATTCTTAACTAACACACTCTCATACACATACAAAGTGTGAATAAATTCCCTCTAACCTTTAAAACTTGGTATTTTTCATAGTCCACAGGGCCATGGACAGTAATTTCCCCTGTGTGGTTGTTGATTTTTAGTATCCCTTTGGGTTCCTCATCAACTCCTTGACCTTGTATCATGAAAAGGGTGAATTTGTTCTCAATGTCAATCTGTAGGAAGTCAAAGCACAAACGCAGCAAATTTTGGAATGATCTCCCAGCATCTCGTCATATGTACTATTTATATTTTTGCATTATGACTTGTTAGGTAATAACCTTTCCCAGGGGATATGGAAACCTCCCTTTATAGCCTTCATCAATACTAAACGATTGAATGATCCAGTTTCTTTTTTGTCGATGCACAATTTCTGAGTATGATTTGTGGACTCCCAAACACTGCAAAAACAATACATTTCTTTGGATTAGAAGCAAAAAGCTTAACATTTTAACATTACAATGTCTAAAAACGACTCTGTCTTATTTTGTTTAACTTTTTGAGTTGTGTACCTATGCTACTAAACATTTCCAACAATGTTAAAATCCAAGCATAGTGCGTTTGTAAATTAGCCAACTCCCAGGTAAACACTTTTGCACAGCGTGAAAGAATAAATGTAACGTGAGTTAAGCTTTGATACATAAGCTCCTTCATTTACTACAATTAATTTCACTGACATTGGTGGCTAATTTATGTTATAAACAATAAACAAATCCTATAATCCCATGCTGCCTCAGGAAGTCATCAAAGTGAATCTTTTGTTTTCATTTACTGAAAGTCCTCAAGTGGCAGAAACAGCATATTGTGCATTTAAATTAATTTTTGAGAATATCTGTGTATGTTTTGATATTGTTTTCTTTTCTTAATTCTCTTTTTGGAAAGACTGAAACATAAACAAGTCACTCAAGCTGTGTGCATCTCTTCCACTGCAAAACTGTCTCGGTGGAAGGGATGAATGCATGCATCTGCTGCCACAGCTGCCACCAGGAAATATTTTCATTTGTGATTACCAAATTGTCTTAATATCATATCTGTTTGTTCCTTGACCAACAGAGAAAAGATCTTCCTTTGTACCTTAACTGTCATTTTTAAAATGTTGTTCAACTCCAGGTTAGTGATAGAAAACATTTCTCATGCTGGTTAAAATAAGAAATCTTCCCTAATTCATGTTGTTAGAATCAGCTGGAAAAAAACAGCATTAGAAAAATTCAGACGCATTGGTACAAAAGGCAGAAACCCTGCCATCTAGACAAAGTGCCACAAATAAAACTCACCAACATCACGCAGAGACAGAGAAGTTTCATCTCGAGATTGCGTGTTGTTTCAAATAAGAGACCTTTCCTTGAATGCTCCTGAATGAATGTCATGCAGTGTTAGCTTTGGCTGTACACCTATGAGTGGGAGGGCCTTAAACGGTTTCTCCTGAACCATAAGGTCTATCTTGAAATCTTCATAGTGGCTGGGAATGTACAAATTGTGAGTTTGTTTGCATGCACATCGTTTAGCATATATAAAGTGAAATGTAGTGTGTTATGAGGGCCTAACTGAATTTGACAATGGACACTATTTTAGCAAAATTAGCTAAATTTCTGACAAGGATAAGAGGTGTCTTTCAATGATGCACACAGTAAAAAACACTGTCAAATACAAACTGTAATTTGCATTAAAACACATGAAAGCATATAACAAAAAAAACTATAAGATAAGACAAATAAAAAACAACAACATGGGGTTTCAAAAGTGTTCAAAATATGAAATAAACCTTACATAAATAATCAGCACGTTACGTTATTTAAATATCTATGCTGTTTTTTAAGCCTTTTATCACAAAACACAAGTTTCACTGTTATATTGAACTTTTCTTCATTTAAAATGTCCTTCCAAAGTCTGTTTTTTGTTTCATTTCCAGCCCAGCTTTTTCCAGTGACAGTGACTGTCTATCGTACTGCCAGCTTTTATCAAAGGGTCACTGTCAGTCAAGATGAACAGGACAGAACCAGTTGTGTCAGTCTTTTATTTTGGTCTGGCTAGCCTGCCCTAGTTATTTTTAAAGGAACATTTCATTGGAAAGAATTGAGTTAAAATAAAAAACAATTGAACAATTTCATGATTATGATTGTAGTCAATTATATTTGCATGATTACCTCAGATGGATTCATTGAATTCTGAATACTTTTAGTCTCCGTAGACTTCAAGATGTTGCTTTTATCAGTGTCCCTTTAAGATCTACTGAGATATGCACGTTTAATTGTATCTGTTAAAGCAAAATTTAACTTCTACACTTGACCTTTGAGCAGATCTAGCAGTACTTTTAGGCCTGAGGACTGGTTATTTCCGCTTTGAAACTCCTTTTAATGCCAGTGGATAACACACAAATTGTTTCTTGGACGTTATCCCAGTTATCCTTGGCATTTGTTCCTAGTTGTATGTTCTGTATTTCTCATTGCCCTTGTTACTGTACTTACGGTACCATATCTTAGTCTAAGAGGCAAAAAATTCTCAGTATCTTTTAAGGAAATAAGTTATTATTGTATGCACTAATACAGTGCACCAAGAGAGAGGAAAGAGAGATAAACTAATACATTTTTTTGCTGAATGACCCTTAAATGTTGGGTCAGGGATTAAATTGCATGTTATAAATGACAATTCAGTCACAGCGTGCTGTATTTTTAACTATTTTACTCTTGCTCATCTTATTTTACTAAGATTTATGCAAACTTTGTTTATTTCCACGATAATTCATCAGGAGATTTGCAGCTACATGTTATTTCATGTTCCCTTGTATCTTTGGTTTTCACCAGTATTGCTAAATTGTTCAGTGCTTGTCTGTAGTTCATAAACATAGTCAACTCATTGTGTGTCTCCTTTTGCATGTACTTATTGTGATAGAACTGAAAATATGTTGACCAAAAACAAGAGGACTGACAGTTCATAAAAAGCATTGCTTACACTGACCTTTATTGAAAGAGAGCAGTGGAATCAGCACAATCTAATCAACAAATCTTCTGCAGAATGCCAACAGGGAAGGGTGAGAGTGAATAATTTTCAGTGTTTTACTTGCTGGGAAAAATACAAGTGATGCGTTGAAACGTAAAAGTATCTTCTAGCTTGGCAGGAAGTGTAATGAGCTACTGGTTCCAGCCAGTGACACACAAAGCAAAAACAATATGCACTGAAGTAACACAACCATTTGACAAACAGGGTGTAAGGCATGCTCAACCAAGAATCTGCTAGACTGCTGAATCAAAAAGCAAAGGCAAGAATTAGACAAAAACATCCAACTAAGGCACTAAGAGCTCCTGAGCTATGACTTCAGTTAGGTTGAAACAATGCTCACTTTCATTCTCCATTATCATTGTAATGTACAGATCTTTTGTCCAATTTTAGCCCTTAGGTTATTAGCAGCCTTTATGAGATTTTTAAGAACAGTAATATAGACTTGAAAGCTTTTTGTCATTGCTTGGAAAAGAAAGTCTGACTGCCAAATTTTTGTGTGACTAAGACTGCAGTTTGGCAAAACACTTGCCTGGTCAGGCGGCAGGAAGCTTTGATGTGTCTTAGTGTGGACTACAGTTGTGATTGTTTGAATTTATTACAGCTTTTAAGGCTACTTCAGTTTGATTTTGTTAAGATTTCACCTAAACTTTATTTCCATGATTTATTGACAATTGAAGTTACTTTCAGGCTTCCTTTTCACTTCTGGTATTCATCATCTTTAAAGTATTGTGTTTTTAAAGGCTCCAAGATATCTTGCTGTTGTCTAAAATACCAATGTGTAACCCAAACTCAAAGTGAAAGTATAACAGGTAGTGTGTGAGAAAGTTATTTATTTGAGCTAATCTCATTCTTTTGTTATTGCAGTATCCTATGTTCAATATATGTAATTTCATTTTTGGTTCTTTAATGTATTAGTAGAATATTGTGTTTATTAGTCACTGAAGATATTGTTTAATCAGTTAGTGATATAAAAAGAGCAAGGCAGATGGCAGATGCAGATCCTTGTTTGTGTGGGTTAATTATTCGTTGATCTGTTGGTAATGCCTCAGGGCTCCAGTAGGGGGATCGCGCGAGTGAAGACGAGTGCTGCGTGTGGTCGTCTTCCCTCATCCTCCTCGCTTACTATTCCCCTTTATTTAAGGTAATTTCCGTACACCAAGCACTTTAAACTTATGAACACATGTTGGTAGCAGTTTTTACTGTGTAACTGTGGTTTCATATGGAGGAGAAATAGAGTTTTGTACTGTTGTTGAAAGAGTTAATAGTTGGCTCGGACATTGTTTAAGCTAGCTGCAGCCGGAGACGCAGTAGTCTCCCCATCGTTTACATTTAAGCTAGCTGCTGTTGTCTTCATGCTGTATATTTGTGCTGTAAGGTTTGAGAGGTTATTTTTAACACAGCAAAAGCCTTCCTAGTCCACGTGACAGCAAGAATAAGTTAAAAAGGTTAAAAATGTATTTCATAAATTAATGTCATGGGGTAATTTCATTAAGAAGATCATTTAAAAAATAAGTTAGAAGATGTTAAAAAGACACACTGCAGTAACTGTGGTCCTGAAACTGAATGTGTTCGTACTTTGGGAAAACATACTGCGCATTTTGTTTGCTTTGTTAATATGACTTAATACTGACGAGTGAAGGAGAGAGCTGTGTGTGGTTGTCTTCCTTCATCCTTTTCCCTTACTATTAGCAGTTATTTAAGGGCACAACAAATGCACATTTAATGTGTATTTAATTTGTTTGTGAGTCGTGTATGTGGGTTTAACCAGGGTAGACAAAAGTGAGATTTGCTTATTACCCTCCGTGCCACGCCAGTAACAAAAAAACAAGTTCTGCCACTTCAGCAAAGGGACACACAGCGAAACTATCAGTGACAGCTCACAGCAGGAACACGAAGCCAAAAAACTGGATCATGATTCAAATACAGCCTGCACAATCTGAAGATTGTTACACGGCGTTGGTCATAACAAGACCTGTATATAGACATGCAGTCTGTTATGTTTTTTGACAAATCTATTGACAGCTTGCTGCTTTTAAAAACAGTGTTCAGAAATAAGCTCAACTACTCTGAACAATGATAGGTAGGATTATCACCTGACTTATATAACAAAGGTGAAAAAACAGCAAACCTGACTCAACCTGCTGTCAAGTTGTATGGCATTTCTGCTGTCATCACTCCCTTGCTTACAACCTATTCATCTTCTATGATTGATAGCATTGTTTGTAGGTTAAACTAGTTTTGTCAAGATAATAATAATAATGACAACAGTACAACATGTAATTACAGTGGTCAAAAAAAATCAACCTTCAAAGGACTGAACGCGTACATGACATTAACACTGTGACATGGTGGATGAGTTATGCTGCAATTTTTTTTTGTTACATTTGCTCCCTTAGAAAAACACCCCCCTCTTCTCATAAGAAAAAAACTTTTCACCACTTAGGTCGTTACTAGCATATCTTTTTATTAAATCAAACTCTTTTTTTGTCAAAAATTACATACATTTTGTATTATAAAAATGCTTGTTTCGATAACAGCTGCAAATTGCCCTTAAGAAAACAAAGCACAGTCCATTCCACTGTATTACAAGATCCTTACCAACAAGCCACTAAGATTTATGGTCTCTAGTAGAAACAACAACCAGTTGCTGTGAAACTACGACTTCAACCAGTAAGATTAATGCTTGTGCTTAACAAGGATAACAAAGGATTAATTTTGAAAAAGTAACTGGCAGAAATAGTCTCATCTACTTTGATCTTAAATCTTATGTACTTTAATTTATCCAAGCTTCCACATGTGAACTTAAAACATTAAAAAATACTGCTATGATAAAACCCCCCCGATCTGTTGAAATCACTGAAATGAATCAGCGATAACTTCTTAAGTATCAAGTAGAAAAAAGAAAAAAAGAAAAACACCCAGTCAGTTTCAAAACATCATAAGGTCACCAGAGCATGACAGTTTGTGCGTTGCATAATTTCCAACTTTCAGCATGCAAAATATATAGTCTCTGCTACATAATCCCTGTGTCATGGATATATGTGTAGTAATATGTGACTCTAAATACAAAAAAGTAAGAGCCAGATATTAGACAGCTGGTTCTGAAAATGAGATGCTTAAGTACAAAATCCAAATGTTTAACCCCAAGAGTGAAGACAACCATGGTCAGCTGATAAAAACTTTACATTCCAGCGGTGTCCCTTAAATCTGAATGTTCTTTTCTTTTATTGTATGGCGACATATGCCTTCCAAGGTCTTGAACTTTGGCCCCAAATCACTCAAAAAATGCAAATCATCTCCAAGGTTGCTGACGGATAGCTTATCCAGTGATGGGCATTTGCTGCCCTGTCCTTCGTAGGCATACACGTTAGGTTGGTACACTGGATGGTCTACATGACTTCCATTAATCATATACAGTCTCTGTGGGATTGAAGAATCAAAATAAAAAAAAAAAACATTTTCGGGTTATTTTATTAAAAAAACATTAAAAAAAAAACATTAAGTGACATTCATTGCTTAGAGCAGATGCAGAGCTCAGTGATTTTGTTCTCATTCTTATCTATATTTGATCTTTACTGACACTTAATTAAATCCCATTCACTGCAATAGGACTGTGGTTGGTCCACCAGTCAGCACTACACAGTTGGTACAATTCATTGATTTAGACCATCAGTGAAAAGTCTGGATTTTATGTGTAGCTTTTCTGAAGATCACTTTACAGTATGCCTCTCAGCCATCTTAACACACACACACACACACACAAACACACACACATACAGGAACAGTGTACTGCACAACAATCAGTCATAAATCCAAATATACACACACTCCAGTGGTTTAGGTTGTGAAACACACTGTCTTACCCTGTCGAGGTGTTCTGAGAGTTGTTGTTGTTGGTTGACTCGCAGGCTGACAGAGCGGTTGTACCTTGATGAGCTCTCCTGTTCACAAAAAGCATAATTGTGAGCCTTTATAGCCAAAATATTATGTAAATGTAAGGTCTCTATTTACTTAATTGACATACTGTATATACATTAGACGTTGTATACAGTGCAATCAGATAGGTTTATATTTGAGCCCTTTATGAATACATACTATTTTAATAGAGACCATTACTTACCCGGGAAGTGTTGGTCCTGGTCATGTTCCAAGAAGAGTACTGAAATAGTGAAAATTGAAAAAATAGACTGTTATAATCTCGCTTTGATTTTTCTGATATTTCCTGTATATATGCGTTTGTTTTTTGACTAGAAGCACTCAAAAAAAGCATTTTAAGAGGGTTTTCGATCAAGTAAATGCTTTTATTTCATGATTTACTCATCTATATTAGTAGGAGTAGACAAAGTTGGACATGTTTCTTAGTATAACACAGAAATCAACAGATCACAAACTGTTATTGTGAGTTCAGGCTTAAGTGTATAGTAATTTAAATTGATCAATTTATAGAATATATATACATATATTTATGTATAATTTCTGTATTTTTCATATGCAGCACAAAGAAAATAACTGCGAATAAAATAAACCTCAAAATCTGCAATATTTATTTTTTTAATGTAAGCAGACACAGTATTTTATAAGAAACTTGCACAGTTGTACCGAAACCTTATTTTACTACTCCTACTGTGAACAATTTTGGGACATTTGGCGCATTGTCCAGATCTTTATCAAAGTTCTATTTTTTTTAAAGCCAGCTGATAAGTTTTTAAGATATTTTAACAAAAAAAATGCTTACAAACAGCACCGGAAAAAACATTCAGTTCATATTCTGTTTGTGCATTTGTGCAGCACAGACAAGAGTCATGGCACAAAGCTAGAGTCATAGCTCCCTCTTTTGGCTTCAGATGGCAGAGTCTGAACTCCATAAAATTCCCATATCAAAGTGATGGATCTTAAGAGTGACGTGATCATATGTAGAAAAAGGCAGCTGTTGTAATCTCTGTCGTAGTTACTCACCATGGACTGCCCTCTGTGGCCTTTTATAGTCTCTCTTTGATGTGCTCCCATTGTACTCATGTTAGACGCCATCTACATGGATATTCAGTCAGGTTAAAACATGGTAAAGGAGTTTTGAAGAGGACAGCAACAAGTTTCCTTTTATAAGCTACAGAATTTCAGGTTATATCAGTTAAAATAATCATTTTAACCATTCCTGCTGTTTAATATTATTATCTAAAACATTGCAGTTTTTAATCTTGTATTATTTTAAACACACAAAAAATTAAATATTGAAAGATCTTTCACTCACAAAGCCCATCCCAGCGCTCTGGTAGGCACTCACATCCTGGACCATTACTGGAGCCATTTGTGACATCTGAGTCGTCTAGTTGGACGGAGAAGATTAATAAGAAGACAAGTCAAAAGTGTGATTGTTTTTTTTGGTCATGGAATTTCCCAAAGCATTTACTGAAAGTTCAAAAAAGGCAATGCTGCCACAACATTTCTTTCTAGAAAATGAAACATCCACCCTAATGAAGCATAACCAAAAATTCTTAACAACTGTAAAATTATTTGTATTTACATTATATCAAATGAATCCTTCAAATCTAAATTTCAGCAAACATCTGTCTCACATTCAAAGGTTACTAAAGGGCTTTGCCATTGACTGCAGTGAATGATCAGTAAAACCTAAATGCAACAGTAATCCCTCTTTGCAGCTACTCAGTCTTGAATATTTTTTTAATCCTGTCATGCTATTGTTAATGTTCACACTTATAACTACTTGTTAGTCAGTGCTGTGCAAATATGTATCTATACTAATATCTTAACATATCTGTCTTCACCTGAGGAAACTAAACAAAAATGAAGTCACTAATGGATTATAGCTGTCACTTGTTTTTTTGGCAGGATTAAAAGCTACATTTTTTTAAAACAGTGACTATTTTCTTTATGTAAATATATTCAAACTGGGAACTGAGATGTTTTCGTGTGTGTGTGTGTGATGGGGGGGTAGTTACCACGTTGCCCATTTTTATTCCATCTCTCACATCTGTATAGGAAGTAGGTGTGAACAGAGTTGGTGCAGCCTAGAAAGACAAAAGAATACATTAGGTAGACACTCATGAAATGACCAACAATGTCATTGATGGAGTTACATATTTTCCTTAACCGTGTGTCCTTTATCAAACAAATTTGGTTTGTGGGTGAACAGATGAACAGCTTTACCAGTGGGCATTGGAGGTCAGCTAACCTTGCAAGGCATCTGGACTGCTGAGATTTTTTTAAGTCTTAAATCTTGAAAATCCATTGTAAAAAGTTCCGACCAGATTTTGTTTGAGTTTGGTCAGAATATGACCAGACCAATCAGAATTCTTTGAGGAGAAAGAGGTGGTAGCTATAGGAGTGGTTCAGTTTTGATGAAGGTGAGAGGTGGCAGCAAACAATGGCAGCCACTGAAGAGGTAAGTGCAGGTGCTGCAATAGTGGCAATTTTATTAGAACTTGATGACATTTGCTCATTAAAAGCAGAAAACAACAGCACCAGATGCCTTTTTTGATGAAAAAGATGTTTTCACTCTTCTCCAAACTGACTTTGGCAAGAGTAATATAATGTGACTGACAGGTTGTTCGTCCAATCACCTTCCAACTATTTATTTAAATGACTCGTCTCTTCCAAACACTGTGTATGGGCTGTTTTCCAGATGGACATATGAAATAAATCCTATGGATTTGTCAGGTCATAGATCAGCTAAAAGTAGGGAAAGAGAGAAGGGGGACCTCTGGTGGCTGGATGGAAAAAGGACAGGTGAGGGGCAGAATGGCAGAAAGGTAGGACAACAACCTAAGCCAGTGTAAAACTTGCTTAAAATACAACCAATTATAAAACAGTGATTTCATCCAAATTTAAATACCTTGATGGGCTACTGTCTTACTGTCTTTGGGCTGAACACACAGCACAACAAAACACACCTGACATTCAGAGCCCCCTCCTTCTTGGTTGTACTTGATAAGGGTCTGGTTTCCCTCATCCTGCTCCAGAGGGATATGCTTCAACTTCTCTTTACACTGGCACATGAAGAGTAGTAGCAGCACTGCGGACAAACATAAAAATAAAGTTGAGTAGAAAGTTCATGTTGCGTTGTTGACAGTCTGCCTGTTAATTGTTGTTGGCAATGGTGGCTGAAACTGGAGAGAGTCCCTTAACCACTAAGACAAAGAGCTTTTGCAGCTTCTGTAGTTATATGCATATAAACACTGGAACAAGTTATAGCATGTCTAAGTCCTACAGGCCAAAGCACTTTTTTAATCATCATTCATTTGCTACTAATTGTTATACTCACACAAAAATAGGAGGAGTCCTACAAATAACAGTCCAATGGCAGCTGGACCAAGGCTGGATGTGGCCGGTTTTTGGCCAACGCAAACATCTTTATCTCCACACTCACACACCATCACCTCCAAAGTGTCTTGTCCATACTGGTTCTGTTGGTCCTGAATCACTAGGGGCACTGAATAGTTGCCATAAGCAAGTGTCTTCAGGCTAATGAGTCCAGCTTCATAACCTGGTAAAAGATGTAAAGAGAGCTGTGTATAGTTGATTTCTGAGAACCATTTTCTGTTGTTGTAATTGGTGTTTTTAACATTGTACGGAGGGTTACCAAGTATTAACCGACCAGAGTTAGGCTTCAGTTGCCATCGTTCCTTCAGGGTTTTGTCTTCACCCCCCAGTGCGAATGAGAAAGGCCCACTGTAAGGATGGTTGTCTGAGTCCCTGGCAGGCACCATAACCGTGTTCTCCTTATTTCCACACAAAATGACACCTTTGTTGACCAGCTCGGGCCTGTTGTCATTAATATCCCCCAGGTGGATCAGTACAGTGCCTGTACCAGTGGTGGGAGGCTCACCTTGATAACCACATGAAAGAATATTAAAAAAACATCTCAATAATTCAGACATTTATTTTACCAGGGGAGTTTAGTATCCAGTCTGTGTTTGATTAGGATATAAATTAGAGCTACTTCATACCGTCATCTATGGCACCTACGAGGACTTTGTAAATGTTTGTGCCATTAAGATGGGGCGACTCTCTGTCCATCTTCTTCACCGCTGTGACTTTTCCTGTTTTCGGATCAAGTTTCATCCAACCAGCTGGATCATGTAACAGCACATACCTAATCACATTAGGATAAACAAACATAAAGAAGAAAATTTTAACTGAACTACTAAAATGTAGTAAAGCAAACTGTACCTTTGTTCATATTAGTGGCAAAAATCTAACAAAGATATAGAACACCAGGCTTTGTCTGAGCTACTAACTACATGCTAACATTAGTTTAATAGTATACAGTGAAATTATGCAAAGTCTTAAAAGTTTTAAAAAAAGCTAATTTTCTAGTTTTATTACACTATCTAGTGTTTTATCTAGGTAATCACTCATCTAAACAAAGCAAATCGTATCATTTGAAATGAAACAGTCATTTGTCTTCTTTTTGGCTCCTGGACTCAACAATAACAAGCAACAAGCAAGGAATTATCAAGACCAAAACATAAAATTAAAGGTATAATAAACGGCAGGTAACTTCAAAAATACATTACCTATAAACATGAAAAGTTGTCAAGTTGATTTTTTGGAATTACATTTATGGTAACAATTCAGAAGCTTTTATAAAGGTTTTAAGAGTAGGCAAATTTTGGGTTCAGGCTGCAAGAATTTTTTCTTTTAAAAAACGTGAATATTATTCTTGAAAAGCTGTATGAACACTGTGTGACAGGTAGTTAGATAATTACTTATAAGAGGTGTGATGCTTTATTAATGAGTACAGCTAAACTAATGCATAAGCTGTAAGAGTTATGCATGTAAGTCAAAACTGAGTCAATGATTACTATTACCAAATGTTAAACATTTAGTACAGATATTCCTTAAACGCATTTGCAGTTGTTTATATTTAACAGTTATTTTCATAGTTTGCCAGAAAGATCTGATAATTTTAGTTTCTCAACTGAAAAATATTTCAGCCATTATACATTTTTGCCAGTCTGACAACCGAATTGTTGGACAAAGAACTTTATGAGAAAAGTTTTGTTATAGTATAAGTTAATGTTAGATAAAAACAAAAATGTAATACATGAGTTCATGTATTACATTTCTTTGTTTTTTAAATCACCATCTTTTTGATCCTATATCACGATATCACTGCTCAAAAAGAATCTAGCATGGGCCTGGCTTTACTAACAACGTGGCAATGTGCTCAGTAAGAATAAAGTATGTAGACACCAACCTGATGTTCTCCACATCAGAGTCGACATCATAAACATCTGGAGTGAACATCAACTTTCCTGGATCTTCCTCCTCCTTCTGAAATGTTTCTGCTGGACTGTTTCGAAACACAGGTGCGTCATTGACATCGAACACTTTCATTGTGATGTTAACTGAATCTTCTGGTGGATCCGATTTTGATCCTGATGGACCTTTACAACTGAAAATTTTTTCCCGATTCCTCACACCGATCTGCACACTAGTAAAGGTTGTCCTCTCGCATTTCTTCCCCTGGAAGAGACGCAGAAGTTGGTCAATATCGGATCAGCTGCTGTTATAAGAAATGATAAAATTCTGTTTAGCCTCTTTAGCTTTGCCCATTGAAAATTAATGAGCACTGCAATGTCATGAAAATAGCACTATTACCTTGATGACACTCAAAATACCATCATTAGTGTCGGGGTCAGTTTCTATTTTATAGTTTCCTTCCTCATTCCCTGAAATGAAAAAGTATTCTGCATGCCAACCAGGAGTTCCTCGGTTGTCTTTGTCTTCTACTGAAACTCTCAAAACATTGTCCTTGGTGGCCGATTCATTCACTGAACCTGCATACTAGACAGACAACAGTTTCAACTTTTAACATCATAAATCACTACAAAAAAGCAACTTAATTGATCATAATCGTTATAAAAACTACTTGCCTGTCTGTCTTTAAACACCGGTTGATGGGTATTTGAGTCAAATACATTGAGAGTTACAACAGTAGTGGAGGAAAGAGACGGAGTGCCTTTATCTTTTGCTTGAAGAACAATTTCATACATCTTGTGTTTCTGAAACAAACAAGCAAAAAAAAAAATAAAATGAAGATGCTGACATACGTTTGCATGTCTATGTGCATGTAGCCGCCCACCGCTGTAGGCACAATACATTACGCAGTCTTACATCGTAGTCGAAACATCCATGCAGAGTGAGTTGGGCCGTTCTGCCATCAAGCTGCTTCACATTGATTATGGGCTCTTGTGGGTTCTGCGAAATCTTACTGACTACAATTTCAGAGTTTGATGTGTTTTCCTTATCTATGTCAATGACCGTCATCGGTTTTGGCAAGTACCCTTTAAGAGGTTGAGAGAAAAAAAGGTGTGAATATGTTATTAAAAAGCAGGAAGGGTAACGAGAGAAAATTACACCAAATGACTGTTGAAGACCACATTAAAAATGCAGACCTGGTTTGAAATGGTAATTTTCTTTACTTTAATTTAAACCTTTACGCTTGAACTCCTCCATAGACTCGAGACTATTTATTGTTTTCATTTATTTGATGTGTGATACTCAGTGACTCCAGGTGGAAATATTTGTATGAGTCATTTACGCTGCTGTATACTCACCTTCTGGTGTATTTTCTGCCACATCGATGACAATGGGAGCGTTCAAAAACGTTGGTGCATTGTCATTGATGTCAATTACGTCTACATCAAAAGCGAGTTCCTTGTCAATTTTTTTGTTGGTCCGAGTGTCGAAGATATCAAACTTAATCTGTGGGAAAAAATACTCATAGAACTGTTTCGAATATCAACTAATAAAAAAATGCATTAAAAGTGTAGTCACCATCAGATGTATTGGAAATTTTGTATTGACTTACGTGAAATTTTTTGTACTTCTCTCTGTCAATTTTTTTCCGTGCAATCACAGACCCAGTTCTTCTATCAATTTCGAAAACACCCTTCGGTTCCTCATTCACACCCATTCCACTTATGCGGAATTCACTGTATGATCCTGACATGTTGTTAAACATCTAGTGCCAAAACACAAAACAGTTTGTTATTATTTGCATGTTTGGCCCAGCTGGAAGATAGAACTATGGGTAAATTCATTTACAAACTGAGGTCTTCACCTTTGAAATTTCAGTGGGGTATGGTCCAGGCTGTTCCTCTTTTAATTCAATTGTAGACAAAACCCATCTTCTTTTGTTGCGCACCAGAAGCTCCTGTTGAACAAAGAATATTTATCAAATATACAAATGTAATAATTTCTACTTGCAACAAAACATTTTGGCAGGGGTTTGCAATTCCAAACATGAAACAGTTACCCGTTTAGAACGCCTTTTGTGTCGCGAGCCGGACTCCACCACAGCCGCTGAGGCAACCTACAACAACAGGAGAGCTTTATTGGGATAAACCAGAGCAACCAACCAATTTCTCTTTACTTGCTCTTGAGCAGAAAGCTCCGAAGATGAGTTTTTTACGCATAGTATTAACTGCACTAAAAAACAACACTAGGTTAGATTTTTTTTGAGGAGATCCTCAATCAAACAGACAAAAGTAAAATAAAATTTTAATAACATAAAAATAGATTAATATTTATAAAACATCTAATAACATGTCATGTTAACACAATGTCATTCAATTGCAAAGCATGTGACTTACTGTTGTTGATACTATGTTTTCTTGTGCAATTGCAAAATGTGGAGAAATGACAAAATCCTCTCTCACACATAAATATATATTTAGTCAATGTCTTCTGGTGAATGTCCTACATTTTGTTTTTCTACATTCTTTCTATCAATATTTTGTAGATTTTGCCTTCTTTATGATAAATTATTCCATTTGAGGGACATACAGCCTAAAAAATATTGGGCAGGTATTTAAAGCAAGTGGTAACCTTCAGGGTTGAAAAGTGAAGCCGCGGCCAAAAACTGTGGTAACATTAAGAACATGGCTGCTTTGGGTGACAGCTAGCACTTATTGTCTGCAAGGTGTCACATTATCTAGTTCTAGAGCTTTTCCTTATCATGCCACTGTTGGAAAAAGTGTGTGGCTTGCTGTGCTGTTGTGTTAATTGTGCAGAGAGACTCTCTAAAGAAGTATGTGCACCATCCACACTTAACCTCTTTACCTTTATTTTTTATATCTGGGAGTTCAGTGGAGTCTCGCACTGCCAAAATGGCAACAGAGTCCGATGGTTAACATTATGCAAACTACACATGTTTTATGTGGGCTATGATTTCAAGTCTATGCGTTCAAAGGCAAAACATTGTGTTTCTGTTCATCACACTAAGCTTTCTGGATTTCCTTCATTCATAAAAATTGCGGATGTTGACAGCAGTACAAAGATCTTGAAACCAGATTTAACGTCTTTAAATGAATTTCCTGTCTGGTCTTCAATGCCTATGTGCAAGCCAGAATCTCATAATTTCATTCATTTGAAATAGTCTATAGCAATAAATTCTGTTGCAATAAATTTTTTAGAGCACCAAATTTATTGAGGGTACTCAGATTGATCAACCACTGATTGTTATCAGGTGATATTGATTCTAAAGTTTACTGAATGATATAAAACATATGAGTCAAACAGAAAAATATTCTATTGGATGCCTACAGTATATAAAAAAAGGATGCTTGTAGGGTTATATTATTATTTCAACAAACAAAAGCAAGTATGATGGTGCACACCTTTTTATGCTGCCACAATGGTTAATGTTGTCAAAAAATGCAAACAATCCTAAATGTTTCCTGGTGTACATATCCATTTATCACCTCAGTCACAAACAACCAGCTGGCAGGACCTCGAAAAATGTGTTGTACCAGTTAAAGCAAGAGGACACTGAAAATCCGCATTGAAAACAACAGGTGGAGGACTTGTTGGCTGTGTGTTTGGGCAACAAAGCTAAGCACGCAGCAGAACTGGGAGCTTCTGTTCACAGCAGCATATCGCATTAAACAGAAGTTAAGTTCAGCTACACAAAAAATTTACAGTGAATTGCTGTGTTGAATTTACTTGAGTTAAGTACTTTTTGAAGGGTAAAGTACTTTGATATTGGGGATTACATACACTTAACATTTTACTTTATCTCTATCTCTCTTATTATATCTCTGACATATCTCTGTCAGTGCTTTCACTTCCACAAAGACTGAAACTACTTAGACTAAGTCAATAATTTTCCCACTAAAAAGTTTTGCAAAGCCTTTATTTAAAAAAAGAAGAAAAAAAGAACAGAAACTGCCTTGCAGCATAAGCACAGAGGATGTGACTGTAATAATTGATTCAAAGTATCACTGAGTATGACTCTGGATTTGTTACTAAGCTAATAAACGAAAGATGTACTTTTTAATCCAATCAGATTTAACAATTTATGAAGGTAGTGTTGTGCTGTATTGCAATAACAATATATATGCAGCCTGAATTTCCGTAACATAATGCAAAGAACAGGTTGAACTTGATGACTTTATCTGTCTGCTTTTGCTTTTGGACTTTTTAACTAATTTATGTTCAGTATATTTAAATATTCCGTGTTATGTAAAGTTTACAAGTCATCACTAGCAACACAACTTTCTCTTACAGAGTATTTAAATAGAAAAAACTTAGCTTTGTTGTATTGTTCTATGTTAAACACGTTTTGCTTGTTTTAACAATATTGTACCTCATATATAAGATACATTATGAATATAGTATGTAGCTAATAGATTAAATCATTCAGAATTTCATGCCTACCAACAGAAGCAGGTAAATGGTCCTCATCTTGATCCGCAGTGCCTGATATCCACTGTGGGAGTACACCAAAGGAGTGAAAGACGGCTTGAAATACAGTGTGTAAAAAGACAGCCCACAATGCCTGCAGGCCATGCGCTGGCCGGCTGTGCCATTAACAAAGGGCTGTTTGTTCATACAGTGTTAAATATGGTGTTTGAACATACATATATATGCAAGATCATTTTGAGCTGTGCCTCCTATGTACTTACCTGTGCTTTGTTTTCTATCTTAATATATTTGTTGGAGAATACTGATAACGTGGACTTTTGTTGGGCTTTCCTGCTGTGGTGAAAAACAAGGCTCGGCTCAGGTGTACACTCCTCCAGCTCTGTGGCTCAGGTTACCATGTCTTTTTTATGTGCGATCTAGATCACAGACAGGCTCAGGTTCAGAGGCCCTGTAGTTACAAAATGAGTAACCGAAATGACATTTAAAAATCTGGAACAGCAAACATCGTTCTTACTCTAATTAAAATTGCTGCCAGTCATGTACATTCGGTACAGTTTGTACTTTTCAACATACATATTCTCTTAATGGTTCTGGATATAAGTAGCATTTAATTTAATTTAATTGTGTGATAGATTATGCTATCTTAATTACACATCACAAAATCTTGACAGGCTGAAAAATGATATAGGATATGACAAGATCATTATCCAGCCATTTTAAGGAGTTTGATCGAATTGACAGATTTTGGAGCCACTCAGTCTGTCGAGTTGTTCGGTGAAGACGCAAATCTGTAGGTGGGAAGTTCACATAGTTTAAGAGATTGGCATACAGCAGAGTACTTAAGTGTTAAAGAAAAAGGTTAAAAAATTTAAAATTCATTCATTTTCACTTGAAAAAAGTGGCATGTGGTTAGTAGGTTGCTACAAAACAGTGACAAGAGGAAAAAATATTTTAACTTTATTAGCCATTTTTTGCTTTTTGAAATGAAAGAAATAACTTGTTTCATTTTCAGGGTTTTTTTCTCTTTGAATCTGAACTATTAACTACTACAAGGTTATTTAATGAAAATTGTATGAGGCGACCTCATATTTAAAACTTCTAAAAATCTGATATTTTCCATTGCATGATGCCATGTTTGTTTTTATAGTGTTTATGTTTCATGACTGTAACAAAACAATAATGTATTTTAGTTTGTAATTAATTATGGTGAAATACAAGAAAAAATATATCAAGAAATTAATGAATGGACCAGTAATTGCTCTGAAAGAGTGTTTCTGCACGTCTCATTTCCATTCCTTAAAGGGATCATGTTGTCTAAACATGGCTAAAATGTTCATTTTTAAATAATAAATTCTTTGCTTTAAGTAATTAATCTGATATTTGATGGTTTGCTTGCTCGCATGTTTGCTGACTGGCACAAAACCTCAAAAGAAGTTTAACTTTTAATACCAATACTCAAAAGGAATAATCATGTCCTTAACTGATCTCTAAGTTTCTCTCTTTATCCTCAAACTCACCTCTTTTCCATCAATGAGAAGGTTTGAGAGTTTCCTACTATGAAAAAAATGCTTTTATGCCTCACACGGTCGATGTAACTCTTCGCCTATGCAGTTTTGTGTTATGCCCCCCCACCACCACCTGCAGATTTGTCTCTGCTTGTCAAGCTCACAAAACTCAGCAGCTTTTTATCTGACAAACTGTTTAGAGAAACATGTATCACACTCTTCAATCTTATATCAGGTATGGCGTTAAACATTGTGATCTGCTCTCTGACATGCTTAAAAGTTTTACAGGTGTTTCAGGAACATAGCATTGTAATAACCCTTGCAAAGAGAGTTTCCCTTAAAGTACATAATTTTTCTTTTTTTATTTCTGTCCACTTTTACCTCCTCATAGTATTACAGGACAAGTGTATATATGTCAAAAAACTACTCTGTTATTATTTTACAAACTAACCAAATCTGAATTCAGAAAAAAAAAAATGTTCAAGTTCTCTCAGACAAAATGCAAACCTGCTTTGCTAGTCATTGTCTCGATAGTGTGGGAATATAACATCACATTTCATAGAAACTTAACGGCTGTGAGGAGAGGGACATAAAAGTCTTGGCAAAGATGTAGCAAGAGCTCCTCCCTCTCAGTGTTGACTTAGTCAACCGCGGTATTTTCTTTGTGTTGTCATGCACTGAGATGCCACTAACAACTGGACTTGTTCAGACTGCTTTTCCCCTGTTGAGGTTATGTGATTGTGCCATTAGTCCTTTTTTATGCAACACTGGTGATAATTAAGATTATCATCTCAAGCTAGGCTCTTTGGACATAGGGGGCATTCACGTGAAGATCGGAAGCTGATTCTGATGTCAAATGAATGTCAGTGATTATTTAACCACGGACTTTACACTGTCTAACAAATACGATTTGGAGGGATTAAGAAGGTGAAGTTTGGGGTCTGAAGGTGCTGCAGCATTGACACCGGGAGGGAAGGTTGAATATAGCCCTTTAGGATGTAAACACCTATATATCAACCAGTAAACGTAGATGCTTCTCATAGCATTGCTTTAGCTTTTGGGGTTTCTTTTCTGTTTTTTGAAGGTGGGTTATTTTTGAATCAAAAGTGTCATAGGTGTGTTTCGTCAACAGTAATATGTTTTTAATTTCACCTTTGATGATCTCAGTTAACAAAAGAAGGGAGTTCCTCATGCTGTGATTAGAGAGGACATTTAAAGGTGGCAAAGTCATAGAACCTGAAAGAAGACATAAGTTATTGTTGACTAGGGTGTTATTAAAGTTGGAAAGCACCAAGATGATTTATAGCAATCATAACACACTCACAACAGCAGTCATAACACTGTTGGTCAAACCGTCAGCTTCAGGTGACTGAGTGAGAGCCCTCAGTCAGCTGAACTGAGATGAGATGTGGGAAACGAAAGGGAGAAAAAGAAAGGTGGAGTTGCAGAGAGTATAACAATACATGAAAAGAGCCTTGCTGTTGGAACTTTTGCTAAACTGACGGTGGTTTGACTCTGTCAGCTGACTCGGTTAAAACCCACTCAGGTCGGTTCGATTGGTCAGTCGGCTTCATTAAGGCTGGTGTGAAACAAACCCTGGGACAAAAGTGGGACCACTTGAAAGGCCGGCCTTGGTAGGCTGTTTGGATTAGAGGCACCCTTTCAAAAAGTCAGATATTTCAAATTGTATATATAATTAATAAATATCTATATATTTAACATAGTTTGTTCCCATCAGTCTATCAACTCATTTTATAGCAACTCTCTGCTGCTCAGCTGCGCTACTTCCAGCGTAGCTAGTCTAAATGAGAGGTTTTATCCAATCAGATTTTCCCTCTGAGCTGTTATCAAATGAAAAATCTACCCTGAGGCCTTCAGAATTTCCAGTGAATGGCTCTGTTGTTGAAGCAAACAGGGACCACAATGTTGATTGTCATATCCTTTAATTAATCAGATTTGGGGTTGGCCATGCTTGACATATGATTTTAGATGCTAGAGCTTGCCTAGCTACCTGCGTCAGCATTTTCCCTGCTGTGTAAACGGAGGGCACCAGTTAGCTTATAAGAGAGCTTTGGCACCTAGTGCCTTTGCTCTACGTTTAGACCCAGCAACTTGACTGGAGTCTGTAAAAAATACTATTGTTATTTTTGTTTTAAAGCATTTTAGCTTGCTTGCTGGTTATATGAGTAAATATGTCTGTTGTGAGTTTGTTCTTGTTACATGGTATGACAGCGTACAGCATATAGTCCTAGTGTCAAAGTGAGGTTATCAGAAGAACATTTAATTGCAGGAGGAAATGCACTGAAGTCTCAAGTGTAAAATATACAGCCCGCCACCGGTCAAGGCTTGGATTAACCTGAGCAGACACTAATGCGACACTTGTGAGGGCAAATGAACCAACCACAGGTATTAATGATAAAAGATATGAAGTTTTAAAAGATCTTGTAAAAGCTTAATTACAAAAAAGAAATGTTTCAGGTAACGTTATTTATCTTCTCATTCATGCGAATCATTTAAAAGCCGTAGTAAGACATGGTAAGACCTGACTAATAGATCTGAAGCAGTTAAAACCATTATCCTTGTATCCTCCTTATTTGTCATCTGATGATTAAGTCCACTTAAAAGGATTTGGCAACGTTTCTACGGTAATGAGCTCCAAATTATTATTGTGTGCAAGACAGATCCTTTTCATCCACTTTTGTCCTTTGATTGATGTGCAATCTTATAATACTAAAAATTCCTTTAATCGGTTATTAATTATTATTATTTTTTTATCTCACTGTGACACAACACATCATAAGTATACAATCAGAACCATTTATGTGCTCCATAAGCTTCTTTTAAGTCATTGGACTTTGCTTTCTCCATCAGGATTCAATACAACACTTACCTTCTGGTTTGTAATGTATGAATGTATGAATTTAAACCAGACCAGCACTAAAATGCTGCAGTGTACATGCTCCTTTGGTACAGTACAAATGAACTCAGCTACAGATATGAAGGCACACCTGTAAAACTAGAAAAACCAGTTTGCAGAGATGGAGGGGGAAAACAGTGGCTTTGTGTCTTCCCTGTGTGTAAATTCTTCTCTCCCTTGCAAATACCATAACCGGAAGTGACAACATTGTTACTTGCTTTAAACAATGCCTGATATCTTGTCATCAGTCAGCTTCAAAGGTTTACACGTTTTCAATTCTGTCTTAAAAAAAGAACAAAAAACAGGGTCCCATGTGACCATTGGAACAGGCGTTTTAATCCCCCTGTTCATACGGGCCCAGAGTATTTTCCTGCAGAGGTGTTCTCATTGTAGTTAACCGTTCTGTTAAAACATGTCTGGGTCTCTTCCTTGGTATTCTATATAAGTTGTTATCTTGTGAAATGTATGTGCATGATTTAAAAAGCTGAGGTACTAATTATTCCACCCACTGATCATGAAATCGATTAAGAAAACTATCTTCTAAGTGCCCCGAATGTAAATGTCGATGCAGATCATTAGGTAGCAAAACACATATTCGTCAGGTTGTCTTTATTTCCCCGATTAGTAGTTAAAAAAGCTGTTAATACTGCTCTACTTGTATCTGACTCCATGTGCTGTGTAAGTTCACTGAGGCCGTTCAAAAATAAAATGTGACTGTGATCCTACAGTAAAAATCCCTGAGGCGTTATTGTACAAGAAGTCTCCTTGTAGGCCTGTCTCCTCCTACCCCTACCTTAACCTACGCAGATGATTTACAGTCTAATTTATGTAAACAAGGCATAAAGGTATTTGTCATACCAAAGACTATAAATATACACATCAGAGGTATCAAAGTGCTGCAGAAACTTCTTTTTCCCACCTGATGCCCCTATGATGCATTCACTGGATTACTTAACTGTCTGATTCTTCTTGGCTCATTAATGACAAGTCAATGTGAACAATGTGGACTAACATGCACTAAAATGCAACATTGTATCATTTTAGTCCCCATTTTAGTCCCTGAACAAAGCAAACGAACTACACATGTGAACACACCTTCGTTGTCTCGTGAGAGGTAGATGGTGACCAGACAACCACAGAATGTATAAACAGGAGAAGAGCCGGAAGAGAAACCAAACCACAGGCAAGAGCACAGTGAATCCAGTGGTTTTGACCTTACTTTATTTTCTTATTCGGTTCAAAGCAAGATGTTGGAATCGGGAATACACACACATATCGATGAATACTGTAAAAAGGTCGCTTTGAAAGAGGCCGTAGCCTCAATCAGGAATTTACCTGTCGTGATGTTTATCATTAGCACTCTCAGACACACCCACATAATCACACACCCATACAAACGTGCATTTAAACTCCAAGCAAACAAACAAAGTCATTCGTTATCTTCAATCAATCTCTGTCAGAAAAAAATCGAACTGAAATTGCATTTCATGTGGGGCAGAGGAGTGACTTCTCGAGTACAGGTGTCACCTGAATAGTTGAGTAATGCATCACTTGGCAGTTGCATAACTTAAAACATATAAAGTAGTCACTAGCACGAACAAAATGGCATGCATTTACATACACAGTTTTAGTCATGATACTGTAGATAGTTCACACATGCTCACGGCAACAGATTTAATCACAACTTGGTCAAAAGTTTTTGTTGAGTTTTCTTCACTTTGCCTCATTGACGCCTCATGTTGGTCCTCTGAAAATACAGAGCGAAGGTTTATGATACCTGCACTCAAGTGGTATCAGGCACCTTTAAGCTTCCATTCAGATCACACTTAAATCCATGCTGTCACTTTTGAAGTCTTTTTGTTTTGTCAAGGCAAGGCTATTTTCAAACCTTACACAAACATGAAGCTGATGTGTGAGTAATGCCACAGCGTTAGTACTGTAGAGGCCTGTAATTCTATTATTTACTGTAATCCAAATGCAAATGAAAAAGAGAAAATTCTAAGGTACTCATTAGCATGGTCTCTCCATGCCTGTGAGAGTTTTCTCCAGGTTTCTTCCTTGGAAGTCCAAAGACTTTGGCAGTTTGCCGTAAATGATCTCTCCAGGATATGCCACACCTCTCAGCCAATGTCAGGTGGGATTTGCCGAGGTAACAATAAGCACAATATGCCCTTAACAGATCACCTTTAGTTTCCTTTTTTTCTGCATTTGGTTCCATTTGTTCTCTGATTATGTTTTTGCTCTGTTTCCATTCTTTACTTACAGAAAGTCGATATGCAGAGACAGACTACTTTCTGTTTTACAAGGCTGTAGCGTGTGTCTGCTTGGCAATATAAAATCAGCCCTAGAGAGTTGTTCCTCCAGCAATGACAGGAACAAAACTTGCTGGCAGCCAGAACATGTTGGTGCGATTATTACGATGACTCACATTATTTGCATACTACATCAGGAAACTTGGAATGTCACCATGCCCAAGCAACTGAAGAACCAATTACACATAATATTGAACAGATACTAGGAAAATAGGCAAGATTTTTTTTTGTTTGTAAACGAAAAAATCTATGTACTCAGGAAAACATTCAAAAGACACAGTAGTTTACAGCCAGGTCAACCATGCTTGGGCTTCCCCAAAAAGAACAGAATGAAGTTGTAGAGAGACAAAGAGAGAGATTTCAGACTCATTTTAGCTTCTCTTTGTGTCTCTACAGAGCGTAAAACTCAGTCATGAAGATTTAGGTGCAAGGCATCTTTCCTCTTCGTCTTCCTCCTCTGTTTCTTCATCCCTGGTATGGGGGACAGAGGTCAGCAGCAAAGTGTCGGCATGGACTTCCTCATCATCCGATTGGATCACCGGTGTGTCGACCTCACCCCTGCTGGTGTCACTAGAACCAGACGACGTAGAGGACATGCGAGACTTTGAGCCACGTTGAACCTCATTTTGCCGCTTGAGTGGTGCTCGCTCCCTGTAGACCACCTCTGCATCTTCATCTTCCTCCTCATCCTCTTCTTCTTCTTCTTCTTCTTCTTCCTCACCTTCTGTAGGCACAAACCGTTAGAACGTGTCCGTACCTGTTCTGTCAGCAGAGTTCACCTGCTCATATTACATATTCCAGCGCATAAAAACTAATAGGGTTGGGCTCACTGTAGTGTTGCCAACTATGAGTTTTGGCTCCTAGTTATACCTTATTTTACCCCAGATTAGACTATGTTGTAAATCTTACATACTTTTTAGTCAGATGGTTCAAGTAGGAGTAAGTTGAGATCAAAAGAAGTATTAAATGTGCTTAAAATTCTTAAACAACTTGTTACTTATTTGGAATGTTTTTTGCCTCAGCCCCGAGATTTATAACGACTGATAGCTACGATTATCACCACAGCCTCTTTGATCAGATTGATTGATCATTTCTGACTTAGAGAGAGTAATCACTGACATCTGTTTAAACATGTAAGCATGTAGAGACATATTTATATAGCTGGCTGGCTGATAAGGTACCTCATGCCAGGATTGATTTGAGGAAGACTGGTTTTAGCACTTTTGTATCTGTCTCCTGGAGTCACATGATAAAGAAATGAAAACTGAACCCTTAAAACTAAACTCTCTTAAATGGCTTTGGCACTATAGAGCTACTCTATAACCATCAACAATTAGCCCCAAACTGTTTAATTTAATTTGTTGAGTGTTGAGTTGAGTGTTCAGTAAAGGTTTGAAATACAATACAGCGCAGTGTTGTGTCTTTTGTCTCTCCATGGGAGTTTTTTTGTAATAGAAAACAGACCAACCCTCTCCCAGCGTCTATTCACATGGGAAAAAAGTATAATACAGAAAAGAATGAGTATTGCAGTAATTTAGCAAGTATATACATTATGGCTGTCATTAATTTTGACACTGAGTAATTTTGAAACCACACATTTCTGCTCTTGACTTACTCTGCCGTGCTCAATTCTCATTCAAACAAGTTTCCACCTGCTCTGGCTCATGTTGGGCCAATTTTCACTTTTTATTGATATCAGGCAGGTTTGATATAATAACTGACAGAAAAACCTCAAAGAGAAGTTTCACGTCACACTTTTTTCCACCCTGATTTGTTTTTGTATCAAGTCTGCACATACATCAAACGCAAATCATCGGGCTCACAAAACTAAGATCTGTGAATTTGACTGGCATGCCAAGGGAGACATTTTGCTTCCTTTTTTCAACACATTATATACAAATGACCTGATTATGTGAAATCTACATTTGAAAACTGCTTATAAAAATGACTTTTAGAAAGCACAGAGACTGTTGGTCATATGTGGCTCATTGGCTATCAGTCTCACCTGGAAGTGGAGAAGTCAGCGCTCCTTCATCTGCTCCTGAGCCGGAGTTGAGGAACACATCAAGGGCCTCCTGGTCAGAGATGTCCATCAGGTCCATCTGCTCCAGGACGTCCACGTTCACCTCCATAGAGGAGATACTTCCCATAGGGGCTGCATGTACCAACAAAGCGACAAATATGATACACTTTACACATTTTATGTCAAAAACAGTGCACATCAATTGAACTGAGTGTGAAAGTGGAACATAATACCTACTTTTAAGTCATTGTCACCTGTTTTAAAAATAATCAGAACTTTTTGTGTCATGTTTAAAAAGTGTAAAAAATTAAACACAACCATAAAAAATATATTTTGAACCGGCAAATAGTTTGTTAAATATTGCAAGCAAAGCAGAAGCAGTTTCCCATCAGCAGTTAAGTCTTTTCAAACCCAATTTTCAGGTCAAATCAATTGTAGTTACACAACCTGACATAGGGAATTACAGATTTACATCAAAGGAACAGTCTGTACAGCACACACCGCCCTCTTTGTTCGACCGTTTATTCTGAAACACTTCGAAAGACAAATCTTTACTGAAGGAATAACACAAAATGCCTCAGGGCAGACTTCGACATAAGGCATCACTCACGTTTTCTGCAGTCGATCTGCAGGTGAGATGAGGGCAGGTAGTTGTCCACATCATGTTGGTAAACCTCCTCAAAAAAACGCTGTCTCTCTCTCAGCTTCAGGTGCTGGGCAGAATTGTTGTCCAACATCTTTTGAGAGTTATCTGTCTCCGCTGACGACCGGGACAAAACATGTGCAAAAAACATTTTAATTGCATTAATTTCAACAATCTTTTAATGCAGTTCTGTTTCTTAATGGTTATATTTCTTTAAAAAAAGCAAAAATATGTTTTTAACAATGCATAAGTTTTTTACTTTTTCATGATTCTTGATAGAAATATAAATGTCATTCTGACTCACTTTGAGAAACAATATCAGAGGCTACTTTCTTGTTTGTTTTTTGTTTTATTTTGTTTTGTTTTGTTTTTGTTTTTTTTAAAAAAAACAAAAAAACATGGCGCTCTCTGGTGGCCAAAGGGATTAAGGCACTGATCATGAAGAAGCATCTCCCTCATCCTGTGACGGCCCGGGGTCTTGGTTGCATGTCTTTCCTCTTCTCTCTCTCCCCTCATTAGCTGTAATTTCTCTACTGTCTGCTGTCACATGAGGACCCGAAACACAAAACTGTTTGCTCAACTCTCAAAGTAACCTAATGATAAAACTAGTTTTGAGGCTGGAAACAGGTTTGGTTTCTAAACCACAAGCACGTTAAGTACTTTCTTTAACTGTCAGTGCTCTGGAAAGTGTTGAAACAAAAATGAAGTCCTTTTAACTTCCTTTATTAGCTCTAGGCTTGTACTTTGAGGCTGCTAAACCAAATGTTAAAGCAACTGAAGTGTTGATTACAGAACACACTACACCTAAAAACAGTCAACAAGAATATCTTTGTCAGGAGCTGTCGGTGTTTGATAGTTGATGACAAAACTAAAATATTTTCCAAAATAAAATTCATCAGCCCTGGTTTTGCAGTATTTGTTTGTAAAGAAAATGTGGCGACTGTCTTTGATTAATAACTGGTTTTTAATAGAAATGAACCTCTAATGGCTATAATACAAGAAATTAAATATCTGTCCTAATAGTCATCTAATTTTAAGTCATCTTAGTTTAAGTGCTTGTTTATTTTCCTTACCAGCTCCATTCTCCTTTCAGTCAGGCCTCTCTGAAACTCTTGTTTAGGTAAAGAAAACTTTTCAAGATATAAGTCTGACCTCTAGTGGTCTTAAACAAAAATGCATGCAGAATTCAAATCAATTTGACATCTTCTGACAGATGACACACTCATATTTATGTAACCAAGAGGTTCAGAAAAGGGCAAGTAAGCCTTCACAAACTTCAAACCTCTAACCGGAAATGTAAGGAGAACTTTTTTGTTTCAATGCGTGTCAACACAGATGTGTTTTGAAAAAAACAAACGAGAGAGCATCTGTCTTTAGGTCTACCTACAACATTGACCTCTGCCAGGCCGACCAGCTGTGGTTGTGTAACCATGCCACATCCTCCTCGGCACACATTGTGCCTTTGCCCAGTGGGCCCAATTAGCTGACACTTCGACTCATGTCACCAGTGTTTTAATGTTTTTAAATGTGTGTGTGTGGTGTGCGTATGTGTTTGCACAAACTGTATCTATGTGTGCTTATGCGTTCATGCTTGTGTACGCGTGAATCTCCATGCATGCCTTGTAGTTTATGCTCATTTGTCACCCAGTGTGTATAACGTGTAGCAAGCTTCCATGACTAATGTGTTTACATGATGCCAGCAGATGGATCCACATTTCACAGTAACAACAACATTCTCTGTAATTCATGTACGGACCTTCTGAGTGCTACTTTTCCCTTATTTGAAAACAAACACATCTGGGTCACACGCCCCCCCCCCAGCCAGTCAATCTGACAGTCAGTCAGCAGCCCTCGAGGAGCTGTGTGTGTCCACTCACTTGCAAAAGAAACCAGCCCTTTATTCTGTTATTCAAGTATGTCTTAGAAGGGAGGACACCATTTTGTAGTCCCCAATCTGATATGTAAATATGTAAATGTCATGTAATATTTTTAATAATTAAACTCCATAGAGAGACCGATGGCCCCATCATGTTTACCTGCAACCCCCCCTGCTATTTTGTTGTCCCGTGCCAGTGATAACGGAGCTTGAGATGATAAAAACTGGTTAACACTACAGGCTGTAACAGCAATGACAAGGCCTCTGATGATGATGATGAAACTACACAGCTTACGTAAACTTCCATTTCGCCTGCTGGCCTTATAGAGGTCTCTCTCTCTCTCTCTCTCTCTCTCTCTCTCTCTCTCTTTTTCTGTGTTTCTATTCCTTTCTGTCTTTACCGTTTCTCTAAAAATCTTATTAGAGAAACGGTAAAGAGAGAAAGGAGTTGAGATGGCTAGTGGACATGGCCGTCCCACACAGAAGCTCAGCTGCATGTCTCCATCTGTCTGCCCCTACGTGGGAGAAAAACATGTATGTAAAAGACTGACTCATCCAGATAACCTCTGAGTTTTCCTCCACCCTG
The DNA here is from genome assembly GCA_029783725.1 of Acanthurus tractus. NCBI lineage: Eukaryota > Metazoa > Chordata > Actinopteri > Acanthuriformes > Acanthuridae > Acanthurus > Acanthurus tractus. Next base: position 18,393,205 of record JAQNCA010000002.1, on the reverse strand, counting down.
CTGTGAGAGTTGTGTAGGAGGTCTCCATGCAAATTGGCCAAGGTTACATTACTATCATGCTCCGTTTGAGACCCAGATGGTGTTGATATCCTCCATGGGGGAATCCCTCGCTATTGACACTGATTATTAGCCGCCAACGATCCTTATGTGTTACTTTTTCCACTTTCAGTCTGAAGTGCAGTGTTATTGGCTATTGATTTATCTATAAGTTTAATTCTCTCAGAGGCAGTCCAAAGGAATAAGGAAGAACTTGTCAAATAAAGTTCTGGAGGAAATGAGCAATCATTGCATGTTGAATAAGAGCAAAGGGGTGGTGTGGTGTTTAAAACAAGTTTGTTCAAGAGTTGATTTTGATTAAACTATTCTGATGTTTTACAACACAGCTCATTCAGTTTTTAGGCTGCTGCTTTAAATTTATCACAAACCAGAGATGAGCTGTTATGGCTGACAGTTGCTACGTTAGGTAAGTGTTGACCTCAGGATTTTAAGGGCACAGACTGTATAATAAATATTTGGCTGAGCCACCAAAAGTTATGATAAGTTTGTGGACTGCTGTTTTGAAATCCAGAGATTTTGCCTAATGGTAATTAGAATATTTTTCTTTTCTCTCTTTATTTATTATATAGATTTATTTATTTATAGCCAGAATTGACCATAGTTAGAGGGGAGGGTGGAGCTGGAGGGGTTTTATTGTTTTATTGTTACACTGTGCCCAAAGCTAGAGACTGTCACTTAAAGCAGTCAAATGCTTGTTAATGCATAATTTCATGCCTTAGTAAAAACTTAAACTAGTGAGTTGTGTAAAAATACAGTTTCATGATTGAGAAAATTAGTAACAGAGGCCAAAATCATGACCATCACCAAAAAAAAGAAAGTATTATCTCTGCTGTCAAGTTTGGCATTTTAATATGGGGGTAAAATTATTCATTTTTTGGAGCCAGAGTTTAGTGGTAATTTAAGGAACACATCATGGTCTTGTTACAACCACTGAAGGACAGTAACAATGTTTTTGGAATGAAAGCCAAAATTAATAATTTATTATGACTGCTGTGTGCAAAAAATGGCTCTGGCAGTGTGTTACAGCTGAAAATCACTCTGCTGCTACTGCTTACGATGGCATCACTGTAAGCTCCCACTCTGATGGTGCAGTGAACTCAACACTCTAAACTCTAAACCTCTAAAAATAAATATCCACAGCTCCCCATTCAAGCCAGGATTATTGACAAATTCAAAAAATATGTTGCTGGTCTGTGGCTTTAGAAGACTTGAGGGCTATTTTTGATCTTTGTTTATCTGTAAGTAAAAGTTTGCCTTTGGAAACAGCAGTCTTAAGTCTTTAAACCATCTGCGTGTCATCATTATGCTTTGTTTTATAGAATACTATTGATACGTAAAAACTATTAGTTTTTTTCCTTTATGAGTTATGAGTGAAATGCTCTTCCAACTTAAAGACAATGCTAAGTTAAGAAAGATAGCCAGATATGCCAATGTTTGTAGTGTATCTTAAGGCAGACAGACACAGCTTCATTCTTTTCAGGTTTGCTTGTTTTGGTTTTCTTTAGGAGGGCTAAAAAAAAAATATCAATCTTTAAACTCTCAAGGTATCAAGTATTACATAAAGCTCCATACAGGCATTTTGGCATGTAAAGACATCCATAGATTTGTTAGCCAAATATTGTTCAGGAACTGCTTTTAGCCAGCAGTGAATTTCATTGTATGGGAAGCCAATGTGACCAAGAATTAACTCCAAAAAGCTAGAAAATATGGTTGGCAAGCCTGAGCAAAAATGATCCATGTGACCCATGTATTCTGCAATTTTTAATTCGTCTAAAATGGGAAGTTTATCTGTTTTTGCATGTTTGTTTTTGATATGCCATCTAACAGATTTCATTCTGAACTCAAAAGCCCTTTTACCATTGAGACTCCTGTTATTTAGAACAGCTTACACCACAATCTGGAAAAAAAACAACATTAAAGAGAGGGCTTCTCTGTGGCCTGAAACAGAAAGACAATTGTTGTAAAACTACCGACTAAATTGAGCTTAGAGCTGCCCTCTGAAATTCCTAAACACTTGTGATCAGTGACAAGACCTATGGCCCCTACACAGAAATCCCTGCTTCATCTCAGCCCACACTGAGCCATAATTACCTAGGGCTTACTGTTACATAATTCTGGTACAAGCCTCTAACTGCACACCCTACAACACTGGACTCCTACTGCATTGTAGTGCATGACTATGCAGCTTATTGCTTTGGCTGTGTGCATATGAATGTAGGTTTTCTGTGTTGGCTGAATTTGTGGGAAGGAAAGAAGGAAGGAAAGAAGAAAAAAAAGGAAGCAGGGAAGCAAGCGAGAAAGAAGGAAGCTAACAGGAGAACGTGGTGTTGTGCAGCCTAAGCCTGCTGTGCATCATTCCTGGTGTAAAGTAACTGTGGTGTCAGTGATTTGAGGCAAAAGAGGCAAAGGGCTTTACTGGGTCTGCTTGCGTCAGCTAAGCCTGACAAATACAAGGCAGCAGTGACGGCATGCATTTTTGTGCCTTGGTGGTGTGTCAAAGCAAACACACACTAAGTCATTTCATTGGCTTTGGCGCTACATAAGACTCTTGTCTTGTTTCTTGTTTCTTTATCCCCTCTGCAGTCAACCTTTTCTCAACCACCCAAATCCTTCCTCCCTCACATATTTTTACACGTTCATCTCTGTTGATCAGATCGTCAGCATTTCTTTATGTTATGCAACCTAACAAAAGACTTTAATGTGGTGTGTGTGTGTTTCACAGAGGGCTGGGGGTGGATGGTTCAGGGCCAGAGGTGACAGCCGAGCTGAAGCACATGATATTTTTTTTTCATCCTTCTCTTTATTCCTCCAGAGTCAAATCTTTTTGCCACTTTCACTTCTCCTGAAAATACACACTGCTAGTCTTTCTATTCCCTTTATGACATGACACATCATCCTCTCGGGTTGTTTGATTTTTGCCCCAGCATGCAATTGTTACTCTCTGTTGCTGTCTTTCTTACCACCTTATCAGCATATTTTCCATGATGAAAACATTCAACTCTGAATACACGCACCATTAGCCGCTCTGTGTCACTTTAACGGTGCAGTCATACATCAAAAGACCTGGGAAAACTGCACTGGAAGAAGGGAACAAATGTTCCTATTGAACTAAGGAGTCACATGGTGAAGCATTCAATCCCCTTGTGGCAACCAGAAAAAGAAATCCCATGATGATCTTTCTGTGTTCAGTGAACACAGAAAGACTGGGTGTTTGTGAGTACGAGAGAAAAAAAAGGGAGCTAGCAAGGCAATTGCACTGCATGGCCAGTAACGTTGGACAGCCCATCTATCTCAAACTCCACCTCCCCTTGCCTGCAGCTTCTAATTCCCCCAAGGGGCTGATGATGGTGTCACACGCGGCTCTCAGCAATATACAGCCACATAATTTTTTTGAGGGAATATTGCTGTTATTTACCGAACCAATCTCTCTCTCTCTTCTGCCGGCCTCGCAGCCACAGCAGTCCATCAAGCATAAATCATTTATGAGTGAGATCACTGCACCACAACAGAAACCTCCCCCCGCCAGGCTTCCCCACTCCCCTCGCCACCAACATGTACACATATCCATAAACACACATCCATGTGACATTAAGTTAAACCCAGTCCTGTCTTTTTTGAGACCAACGTGTCGCCATTCTCATGTCACGACACACTGCAGGAAGTTGTATCTGCAGCCTTTAGCAAAAAAAAATACAATGTCTGAACCCCTCATTAGAGTCTATATCCACTTAATTACATCCCTCTCTCTTTTTGTTCATATGATCCCAGTGCTGTGATCACTTCTTGAACCCTGTCTGACCACTCGCCATGCAAGTGTCTGATCAGATAGTGTACTCGCAGGCCATTCCCGTTCCCAAAGCCATTAGGACACTTCATTCAGGGCTAAATGCAAAAATGACCTCCAGCCATGTCCATTGCTCCAAATTTAGGTCAATCAAAACAGGGCTTTCAGTAGTCTCCATAGAGCTTTTATGTGGTGCTCTGCCTCAAGTCTGAACACATAAACAGCACTTTCATGCAGCCATACATAGAAATGTAATAATTTATATATATATATAAAAAAAAGTAGTATGGGAAAATAGCAGATCATTATCTTGACACTTTAACACAAAAACAGCTAATGTGAGGTAATTTGTTCATTCAGAAAGCAAGACGGTGTTCCTTCGGCGAGCAGGTAGCACTTAGCATGTCTTTCCCTGCTCTAATTTAAGACCTTCCTTTAGCTTAGTCAGACTCTTAAAGGTAGTTATTCTCCCTTCACCATGATAAAACCTTATCTGCATTAACAGTGTTGCACCACCATCAAGGCTGTCAGGCTAATGCAGTTAAAAACAGATGGGCCTCAGCTACTATTATTATTACTTTGGAGAAGTAGGGTTTTTTTCAGTTGTTGCTAATTAGGCTTTATTTGAGGCTGTACCAAGAGGTAAAAGGATAAACTGAACATGTGGAATTTAGGGGTTTTTGTCATTCATACTTTTGTGAACCCTCAGGAGACTGTTTTCAATACCATAGCTCAGAGAACATTATGTAACAGGCATGCAATTCCTCCAATACACCCTGTGTAACAATATATAATGCAGCCAATATTTATATGTTATCCAAAGAGCTAACCAATGCAGAATTAAACATCTCTCATGTAGGAGTTAACTCTTTTGTGGTGAAGTGTGTCGTGATTCATGTAGATCCCAATCAGATTTCAGAAACACTGCATGATAAAACTTTATGGATACACAGAAATATTCAGAAAAATAATGTAGCTAATCAATGCTTGAAATGAAAATAAGCACATAACATTAGAGAGTAAATTCCTATAGGACACAAAGTTACGTGTTTATTTTAAAGTACTGCAAGTCAGCTCAGTGCCACTTTCTCTTCAGCCATATTTCTGTTAACTCATACACTGTTGGTTACTTACATGCCAGACGCTTGTTGTGGTTGGCTGAGCCAGTAGACGACATGATCCAGAGGATGTGGGACTGGCCGAGGAGTGTGTTCTGCCCTTTAAGTGTGTGGATTTTTTTCTTGTCCCCCTTCCTGTCAAGGCTCCAGGACAGGATGCTGGCGTGTGCAGTGGCCGGTCATCTAGTCATTGCATTTCTTGACTCTGGCACCAAAGACTATCAAAGACACCAAGACACTGACATTACACTTTACCTCCCTCCCCTCTTCTCCTCTCTTTATTCTACACTGCTCTGCCTTTTTTTGCTGTGTTTACTGCCTCCCTCCCCCCTTTCTGTTCGCCTTTGCTGCTCTCTTTAAGGTTTTCCCTCTCACTGCTTCAAATTCTCATGTTGGCCGCCTTACTGTGTCTCTCACACACACAGACACAAACACACACACAAACACACTCTCTCGGTCTCACAGTCAGACAGGCAGTAGGGTTGTAAGGAGCTATGCAGCTTAGGGATGGGGGAAGAATGATAGTGGGCTACGGCATTGTGGCCTGTACCAACTGGTGACAAGGAGGGGGTCAGCAGGATCAGGAAGAGTGTAGGCTTTTTACATAATATAAAGGAATATACCAGGATTCAACCCCTCCCATCTTAGCCATGCTTTGCTTTAGGTTAGTGCTTTATTTATTCACTTTGTTGTAGGATGAAAGCTTTAGAAGTGAACTGTGATAAGAGAAAAGGTCCCGTATATTAATAAATTACCACAGTTTCTTCAGCATAACAGGGGGAAAAATTCAATTTAGATGAATACCACACTTTATGTTATTCATAAGAAAATCTATATAGGAATATAAATTTGCTGATGTGCTTTCCCCTACGTCACATCCTATGACATTTATTGTCCACATGTGCTTATCAAATAGTTTCATGTAGGCCTAGCAGCTGTCCAAAGACAAATAAACAAAAAACAAAAATTAAGCATGTGATTTATTGATAGTGATGGACATGATGAACGATGAAGCTGAGTTTTATCAATGAAAATTTAAATATAACCTACAAATTCAGACGATGGTTACATAAGAATACATATATGAGCACAATGGAAATCTTGAGAGCCTCGCTGTATTGTATTTTGTTGTACTGTGAATTTTCCCCTGATATCTGAATTTTGTTTTCCTTTGTATAAATAAAACATTCCGACGTTATATTTGATGCAGAAAAGGCAAAAGTTAGTGCATAATATTCAGGGGATGCAGGAGATGAAGTTTTTGATGATCCCCAGCAAAGTATTTGCATACACCCCTCTTTGAGATGAAAACTTTGCCTTTGGATTCATTAAAAGAGTATTCCAGAAATTTACTTTTGTGCTTCTATAAAAGTCAAAAACTCTGAGGACACTTTTTAAAAACACCAGTGAGAAATCATGCTCATTGTCTCTGTGTGGCTGCACTTAGGCAGAGTGAGCTAAATGCTAACACCATCGTGCTAGCACATTCACTGCTATCATGCTAAAATGACCATTAAGCCACATGGCTAACCATACTTTTTAAAAAAAAATGAATTCTTTCCCCTCCAATAATACATTTTAACAGTATCTTTACATTACATCATCCTGAAAACTGCCCACTACACGCCTTAAACTACAGGCTCATATTTAAATATTTGTTTCTCGAGCCCAAACTGAAATTGCCTTGGCGGTGTTAAAAAATGTTATTTTCTCAGACTTGATGAAACTCCTCCAGATCCACACAAAACATTATACAATTCTTCTTGTTGGCTGAGTCATATTCAATATGATCAGTAACATAAAATAGAATACAGATCATTTATTAATGGAACAATACCAAGTCATTTGTATCTGCTGAGAGCCCAGGTGTTGGAAAATCCATTTGTCTAGTCCAAATACCCCCTCAGCACTGCTTTGTATATTTAAATAGCATTTTAATTTCTGAGTAGGACCTGTCTTATGGACAGTTTGACCAATTGCCTTCAAGAAAAGTGTGGCAGTGCATCTGCACAACTTATTGACATTTACATTTGCACTGCTTTTAAAATGTTGAGGAATCGATTGCCCTTTATTGGGACTTGGTATCAATTGGGCTTGATGGCTAATTAGAAAATACACTGATTATTATGTAATGATAATAGCATGAGGTCATGTTCACCCTGATAAATCTCATCATCCTTTGTAATACTGACAAAGTTGCGACTGGACAATTAAATAAATATAAAGAAATAGATTTGTAACAAACCCGTTTTTTTCTGGTGTGCGTTAAAAGAGTTTTTTCTTAATGTAAGACTGAAAAACAGTATAAGCATGTACCAACCTGTAATTTAGCACACACACACATACAGCAACACAACACACTTTTAAAAACACATAAGCTTTCCACAAATACCCACATTACTGCAAACGCACACTCTAACTGTCACACATGGGGAGTTAATGGGCACTTAGCATCATGGGTACTTGCAGGTCCCTAATAAGAGGCTTCTACTGGCCAATTACATCACACATCAGCTGCAAGAAGGCAGCTCCAGTCTAACCACTAATGTCATGGAAAGCTCATAGCGGACTAAGTAAAGAGATAAAGAAGTTTAATACGAAATGATTCATCGCCTGTTCTGCTTCCATTTGGATGCTGTGGTCCTCTGTGAACTCTGCGATGATTAATAACAGTTTCACAGGCAACCCATTTAGACATCTGATTTGCATCAGATATCACACCCGTGTTCAAAACCGGGGGCGCATAAGGTCGGCCATATCTTTTTTATGGTCTTGACAACAACTTATAACCCTATTGACATTTCTCAGCGATGTGAGAAAAGATTTTCATCGTCACTTCATATGCAAACACCTCATTCACGGTAGAGTGGATCACACTGCATCTACAAGGTCTCTTATCTTAAACTCATTGGTGAGTCAATATTGGCATCTGCTGGTGAGGATTGGGTATTACACCGTAGCTCACACATAGGAAATCACCTGCTGTGTAGTTGACTATGCAAGGACAACACTTCCCTCCTCAAACGTTGCTGTTTTTTTGCAGCACAAAGAGGATTTTGCCCCCCTTGATCAGAAAAATGCCTTAATTTGGGCAAATTAATATTTCAAATTTGTATCACAGATTTCAAATACTCCAGGGTTTAATTCATTCAGGTGTACAAATGGGGATTTCCAGTGACTGTTACACAGTGTTATAGTGAGGGTGTGTGTGAGTGTGTGTGTAAGTGTGAATGTGAGTGTGTGTGTGTGTGTGTGTGTTGCGCTTGTTGCTCTCTCAGGTCTATCAGTGCTGGCTTCCTCTTTGAAACTGTGTTGTCTCAATTTTCTGCAGCATGGTCTCTGATGTGGCTAGTGAGTCATACTGTGGTAAATATACACATTTGCGCATGCACATATGTATGCACACACACACACAGAGAGAGGCACAGTCACAGACACATGCATTCACATCGAGACACATTATTCACGGTCACCATTGTTAATTTTTCCCTTTGCCTTAGAATACTCTTCAGGTTGAGCAACACGCGGGGAGCCTGCTGACACAAGCTGCCGGATTTTCTTGGTTTGAACAACACACGACTCTGAGCCTTAGCGACAGACAGACAGGAAAAAAAAAAAAAAAAAAAAAAAGTTCACGTCTTTACTTCACATCTTCAGAGCCGAACCAGACAGTAAAGTCAAAGCTTTCAAACTTTATTAAAAATATCACATTGTGCTGTATGGGGGATATTCTGGGGGTCACCATGGCAACAGACATCCAAGTGCCAATTGCACGAGCTGGCACACCTGCCTGCCAGCATTCCAACTTGTGCCTCTGAACCTTCTTGTTAGACAGTATCTAGGTGCTCTTTGCTAAATGTGGCAGGACGGAGAGGCGACAGTAGCAATGCTTTTGTTCTCAGAGAGAGAGGAGCACACAGCTCCGTCAAGGTGTTAATTAGCCATTGTGAGACGTGAAAGTTGCGAGGATTGTGCTTACTTCAGCTGTGAATTGCACAACCTTTTTGTGTGAAACTGAGCTTTGTCTTGCCAGACTTTGTAAGGATTGCACATAGTGAGTGACAGCTTCTTTGAAAAAAAAAAAAAAAAAAGCTCTTTATAAATACTGTACAACCACCACATGTAATACTCTCTCCAGTACAGTATATCTACCTTTTAATTGATTGAAAGTCCCTGACAGCACCAAGCTTGCCATAGCATAACATGTCTCGGTGGTTCTTTGTTTTCTGGATGATGTATGTTGCAATTTATAGTTCATTCAAGGTCTCAAATTTGCAATAGACAGAGCTTTTTTATTGTGGTGTGCATCCCTGCGGATGAGCTGTGAAAGTGTGCACATGAAAGGATCACTTATGGTTAAACAAGATGGTTTGAAATGTTAGTTTTGCAAGTGTGTGCAGAGTTTTTCAGGGTCTAAATGAGATCTGGTGACTCATGTTGAGAAAGCAGGCTGCATGGACTTAGTGACTGACGGTATCGGTTTGACTCGGCGTGTCGAGCCTTGCCTCTGATATACAGCAGCAAACTTTAGATTTTCTTGTGGATATTAGTCATTGTCAGATAAAAGAAGCAAACCACACAGTAAAATGGTTTGGGTGACCTGTAAATAAAAGGCCAATCATAATTTGTGTTTCCTGTCCGTAAAAATGTCAGATGTTGTGTTGTGATATTACGCATTTTTGCGAGTCAACAAAACATCAACCACAGCATCGCCCAATGTAGGAAGTTTCCATTATACAAATGTAACAACACAGTGATTAAATCTGTAAATGCTAAATGCTACGGTAAAAGTCATTTCCTGAGAATATTTGAATATGTCTAATAACATACCTAACAGAACCTGTGAAAGGATCCATTAGGCGATACTATGATAAAAAAAGACAGAAAAAAGATGCCAATATGTCACACATTTAAATGACTCTATTGTTTATGTCTCAGATTGCCTCCCTAGAGATTGTGTGTATAACAGTTCATGTTTGAAAATAAAGTAACATTTGGATGATTCTGTGTGCATGCGCTCGTGTGTGTGTGTGTGTGTGCGTGCGTGCGTAAATATGTGCATGAGTATGTGAGTCACGCACCACTATCTATCCCCCCGGGCCTCGAGTTCTGATGCCCATCTTTCAGCTCCTCTACTGCACACTGAACCCAGTGAACCTTCTGCTGTTTACACTCTCCCCCTCCTCCTGCTCGCTCTGTCTCTATTTATCTCTCTCACACACTCTCATGCTCATCCATTCTCCCTCCGTCTCTCTCTTACTTTCTCCCTCCAGCTCCCTACAGCACATCTTTCTTTCTCACGCACTCACGCTCTTTTGTGTTCTTAGCCTTTTTCTCTCGCAACCCTTTCTCCGTCTTCGCTTTATAACTGTGTCTCTGTGTATCGACCTTTGCAGATCAAGACTTTATTCAGACTCAGACAGTTTCTAACTCTATATGGTTCAGTCAGACACTCAGGGTCTCTCTATGATAGGGTTGTCTCTTTTAGTGTATAGATGTGCAGCCAGAGAACGAGACAGACAGAAAGAGAGGAGATGACAGAGGGAGGAGTGGAACGAGAGATAAAAACGGAAAGAAAAGGGATGTTAGTGCTTTTCAGACATCCGAGCTTTCTATTTGAGATGAAGCTGAAGATAGAATGACCATAGTCATCTTCTTTATTCCCAGCCTCCGTCCTCTCCTCATCGCTGTCCTCCTCCGCATCCTCATCATCTCATTGCCACCATCACCATCACCATCACCGTCCCTCCAAACACAAACACACTCATTCCATCAGGTTGCAGAAAGTCGAGCAGCTGCTGTTTCGTCAGCCCTCTGCTGCCCACACCGAGCCCCTTCTGTCAGTTACAACTTTGTCCAACGGCAGACTGCTAACAATTTGGCTCTTTTATCTGTTTGTGTGCATGTCTGTGTCAGCAAAATCTCCCTTTTCATGAATGAGGATATGCGTGTGTGTTTGTGCGTGTGTGTGTGTGTGTGTGGGCATAGTGTGACTAGGATAGTAAGAGAGGAAAGTACAGGGGGAGGAGTGGGGTGTTGGGGGGGTGGGATGGCATGCCATTCCTGTCAGCTCTTCCAGGAAGCATGAAGCGCCGTTTTAAGCAGCAGGATGATGTAATTTTACCCACCCAACCCCCTTCCCCCCCTCCCAAAAAAGAAAAACTAAAAAAAAAAAATATAAAACAGTACGTCACCTCTGGCTCCGGAGCTCTGAATTGCTTTGCTTGCACATCTCTGGCGCACTGTGGAACTGAAACAAGCTATTAATAATCCTGCTTAAATGTGAGTTAATTGTGTGCGTGTTAGACGGAGCCTGTAAGTCCAGCAACCTGTGTAGAAGAGCTGAGAGGGGATGTGAATCACATGGCGAGCGATTCAAAAGACCACATCTGAATGTGACGGCAAACAGTTTGTGTGCATAGGTTATCATATGCATTTGAAAGTGTGTGTGAGTGTGTACAGTGCAGTACATAGCATAAGCGTCCCTGTGTGTGTGTGTGAAAATGCTTACTGTGGGCAGTTGCTATAATGGGAATAATTCTCTCATCATTAGTGACAGATTTTACTTCCATGCAACAACCAAATGGTTTTCAAGCCTCAAAATCTTCAATCGTGTATTAAAACGACAGGAATGTCACTTTAGCATGTGCCTGTTGCGTGTTTATAAATGATGCTTGTTGCTTAATAATGTTTATAGGTGCCATTGATTCATTTTTTTTACACCACTGTCATGCCTTTTTCTCCCTGAGGCAAAAGCAGCCCCCTCTTGGCAGCGTTTCTTCACTCGGTGGCACACACTTCAGAACCCGGGGCCTGGTCACGGATAGCTTAGATACACTGTAAATGGCTAATCGGGTATCAAACCAGCGGAGAAGAAAAAGCGCCTCCACTCCGTGTCTCATTCATTATTCACAGCCAGCAAATGAAGTTGGTACAGTGGGAGCCATCAATTATATATGAGAGAAGGTAGGAGGGAAAGAGAGAGAGAGAGATGAAGGGGATAGAGAGAGGTTTACCTAGCATGCAGCAGAGCTTTAGCATGTCAATGAACATCACAGTGGCGTTCGGAAACCTTCATGCACACGGCTTCTCAGGTAATGCACGCTCGAGGCCGAGGACTCTGCATAGAAAGCCTCCGAGAAAGATCTCCTTGAGTGTGCGTGCACCTCTTTCACACTGCACCAACAACAGCATTTACTTGATAATGACTCACTATGCTAACTTTTGAGTCCCCTGGTTCACTTGTGCACTGGTGTTTTTCTATGGCTCGCTGCACTGACACAGTCATTACGAAACTGCAATGGGCCTTTTTACAAATGTTGAGCGACAGTCGCAGCATCCCCTCGGCAGGTTACAGCTCGTTCTGAAACCAGGATATAAAATTGGTCCAGATGCATCATTGTAGATTTAACCTCCACACAATCTTTGATCTCTTCTTCTGTTTGAGTCACATGGGCCTTTTTTCTGTCCTATTTTCCTCCCAGTAACTACAGTAATGCAGTACGCAGTTATGTGAAAAAGACCACAAGCAGATTTTCTGATATAATTAAGTAGTGATTCTAGAAATTAAGGATAACATAGGCATCAACATAAACACTGCACTGGCATTGACATTTTTAGTATCGATTCACTGTTGTTGACTGAACCTGCCTCATTGAACGCACTGATTATTTGAAGAAATTGTTCATCGTGGCATCTTCAGTACTTTCTAATTGATTCTGTGTTACTTTTGATACCATAATCTTTCACAGTCAAAGATCTTATCTGGTCGAAACTAAGAGAAACTATGAGAAAAGTAATACCTTTGATTGCTTATTCAATTTCTGGGGCTTTCCTGGAAAATCAAAGAAGCTACGTTGCCTCAAGTGGATGTTCATGTTCTTCTGTGCCAGCCAACCACAGAGCAGTTTCGCAACACCAACCTGTGGCACTTGAATATACATTTACTTTACCCTGGGGCCGTCCCATACATGCATATAAGTAAATACACATTTGAGACACACCACAAAGACTGACGATTGTAGTGTAAAAAAGTCGAAAATGCAGCTGTTTCAAATGAGCTCCCATTGTTGTGGTTAAAGAGTCTCACTGTGAAGTTGTAAAGTCCCTGTAGGAATATTTGTATCAATCTCTCAGTCACCTCGCTGTTCGTTAAATGTCAGATATTGGCTTTTGGAAACTGCTCTATTTGTGCCGTCTGTATTTGGTGTTTGTGCGTTAGTGTGTGTGTTAGTGTGTGTGTGTGTGTGTGTGTGTGTGTGTGTGGGCAGAGAGGCTGTTTGATGTGAGTCAGATCCAAACCCAGGCTGGTTTCTCTCACATGTGTGTGGGACGCATCCAGATGGCTCCACAGGACTGCACAAATGTCACTCTGATAATGAGACAACAGGCCCCGTTGAAATACAGGTAGCAGGGCTGTGGTGCATGCTTGCACACACACACACACACACACACGAACACACACTCAGAGATGGAGGGAGAGAAGGGGAGGAAAAAAAAGAGAAAGAAAAGGGAGGCAACCAAACAATAAAGCGAATGAAATGCGTGAAAAACTACAAGAGTGCACTCAGTAGAGTCACAATCTGCACCAGACTTACAGTGAAGATGGTGGTGAAGGATTTAAAAAACAGGCATTTATTCATCTTATTTTTCACTTATTTTAAAACATATCAGGTGTGAAGTCAATCTGCAGTGCTCTGGTTTGAGATGAGAGCAAACTTTCCATGAATGTTTGTTTTAGAGCCACAACAAAGGCAAAAAAACATGACCTGAAACAGACTAAGCAGGCTTTGTTCTTAGCTCAGCCGCCTGCTTTTAATTTCTTTTGCTACATTGTCCTCGGTGGAATGAAGATTCCCAACTGAAGCAGTCGCTGATCACTTGCAGCACCTACAAGCCGACTAAGAGGAGTGAGGAGTCAGCAGTCAATGATGGCATAAAAACAGAGCAGTCAATGAAAAAAGGGATTTTTTTTTCAGAAATTGTGAATCACTGCGACCGTGAGAGGTCCTTGATCATGCAGTCATAAATGTGCACAATAAATGTTAGACTATTGGGTCCAGTGGTACGCAGGAATAGCTGTGCACACATGATTAAACACCCACACTGATGAAATGTGTGATCTCTTTCACACTTATGCATGATGGAGGTAATGTTTTAACAGTCTGATCAGGATGTAAATGTTCTTAAAGATCATCTGATCCGTGATTAGACGTCTTTATCTCTCTTCAGCGCTGTGACCTGCAAGGAATGATGATTTTTTTTTTTTTTTTTGCAACCGACCTGTGCAAAATAACAAAATGACAACTTTTGTCCCTTCCAGTCCTCGGGGGTCATCGCAGGTCGTCGCTCAGTTGCCATGGGAACAGGAGACACGGAGGAAAAATTCTCCTGAGAGCTAAACAGTGACACCTTATGCCGTCTCTGACAGACTCGGCTGAGTTGCACATACAAGTGTTAAAGCAGGAGTGAGAAGTTGTTGTTTATTTAATTTTTCTTACGAGTCACAAGAGTGGCCCGTCAACCCCTACTCTTTTTTCACACTCTCTCTTTCTCTTTCTCTCTCTCCTGCATGTAAAAACCCATTTTCACACGTACCCTTGTGGACATTTGCTCACACATATTTTCTTTGTCTGCATCACTCCACACAGTAGTTCTCTCACACTATATATTCCTGTTATTTTGAACAGCAAAGCGCAGGTGCAGCACTGTCTGCGTGTGTAAGTGAGATAGTATCTGTTGTTCCAGCTCCCCGACTGCTGTGACCTAATGTAACTATTACACCTACATTGTCAAACCTCCAACAGCTCAGTCAGCCTCATGAGGTTACTGCACCTGTTTGTCTAACACACGCACAAACACACACTTCATATATCAGCCCACAGTCGCAAAAAATACTAATCCACTGACAGCATTGTGATCCGAGGTGAGTTTGTGTTCAGTGTGTGTGTGTGTTTGTGTGTGTGTGTGTGTGTGTGTGCGTGTTTGTGTATGTGTGCGGTGTGGGTGGCGTCGCTGCTGTATCAAACACCGTCCACTGCTGGCAGCGAATTTCCTCTGAGGTGATCTGTTATAGTGACAGAGCAGCAAGTATTTTTAGCCAGAGAGAAAGGACAAATAATGAAGCAGGAAAGACAAAGGTAGACAACAAGGGGACGAGAAGAGAGAGAGAGAGAGAGAGAGAGAAAAAGGAAGGGAGAGAGGGGAAGGGGGAGAGAAGAGAGAGATAGAGGGGGAGTGAAATGTGAGGGTAAACCAAAACCACCTGGATGTTGCTGACTTGCTGCTCTTCTGTTTAGAGCACAGTCTATATACATCACATTACACACTCACATGCCCACACATAGCTCATGGCCATGCACACACACACACACACACGCGCACACACATACACACACTCGCATACACAAGCACCTTAATGTGTATAAAAATACAGCAACACACTGATCTTAACAGATCAGATGCTGCCAAAAATTAAAGTATAATTCCAACTTATAACAACTTAAAGGGTTTCTATTAGTTTTAGAAGTTTCTTACTCAACAAAGTAAATGCCAGAATCTCGATAGACATCAATGCAGTGAATGAACTTAAAAAAGGTCAGAATTTAACCGCAAAGCTGTAAACTGTGTGACGGATGTTTCCAAACCCAACGATGATCAATTAAACAGAAAAAAACAACCAGTTATCACTTTGATCATTCTTTTTTTTTTTCGTAGCGATAGTGAAAAAAAAATGAGACACATTTGCTGGTTTCGGGTTCTCCTTTCAAGTTGGGAGTCAGTACAATTAGTGGAACAACTTGAACAGCACTGACGAAGCATTTACTCAGAAAGAGAAATGGGGAGTGAAGTAGTACAGCGGGGAGGACAGAGATTGTGATAGACTTCTTCTTTTAACTTCTCCTTTTTCTCAATGGAATTCTTACAAGACCTGGCCTTTGGTTTTTTGCTTCTGTTGCCACGGCAGCAGCAGGCAGCTTCGGCCTTAACCTCAAAGTTGCGGGTAAAACAATGCAAAGTGTTCAGAGAGGTGGTCAGGGCAATCTGGTTTGCACACACACACACATGCAAGTCCTGAGGCCTCTTTGAAGCACAATGTCCCCTCTCCTTCACACACACATATTTTCTCCCCCCCCCCCCTCTCTCCCTCCCTCTCTCTCTCTCTCTCTCTCTCTCTCTTTCTATCTATCTCT
>JAQNCA010000002.1:18365743-18376817 GCA_029783725.1 Acanthurus tractus | reverse complement strand
AATGTCCCCTCTCCTTCAAACCCACATAATTTCCCCCCCCCCCCCTCTCTCCCTCCCTCTCTCTCTCTCTCTCTCTCTCTCTTTCTATCTATCTCTCTCTCTGGTTTGTTCCCTGAGTCAGCACTCTGTCTCAGCTCCAGTTTCTCTACCCCGGCCCGCATCTGCCCGCCTGCCTGCAGGACACTATTAGGACATCACTCTGTGTGTGTGTGTGTGTGTGTGTGTGTGTGAGCGTGTGCATGTGTGTGTGTGAGTGAGTGTCAATGTGAGCCAATGCTCGTGTGCGAGCGAGTGTGTGCATGGCATTGTGGGAGAGAGCTACTGTTGCATTTACGTGGTCAGGTCCTTTCAACATCTTATGCAATATGATATTTTTCACTTTGCGAGTAACCCTGGATATTTCTGTCTGCTCCACCGAATCAGCTATTGTACCAGCGCACCATAAAAGATGCACATCTCCTCTCGCTCTTCCAAAACACTCCCAGTGGGTTTTGCATGTTGTAGTGAGTGTGTGTGAGTGTGTGTGTGCGTGTGTGTGTGTGTGTGTGTGTGTGTACTACTAGTTCTGCTAACGGCCCAAAAATAGCAAACTGGAGAGGTGTGAAGTAGAAAAGGAAAGGACACTTTAGTAGAGGAGTAACTGACACGAGGTGAGTCACTTTCACACAAGCACACACACACACACAAACATACACATACATGCACACACACAGTGTTTGCTCATTCAAACTTACACACACATACATCCACACATATGCATGTTAAACGTATACAAAAACAAGTGACAAACACGGAGAGTTGTGAATTTGTAACTTTGCTGCTGAGTGCTGAGTGTGTGTGTTCGCGCAGGAATCACAGGGTTTGTGTCTCAGTGCCATGTGATTGGCTGTTTTTCTCAGTCTGTGTGATTCCAATTGTCTACAGTCATTACAGCCAAAGATTCCCCATCTTTGGCCACGCACTCGCTGTGACTTCATAAGCTCAGTTACCTTTTTTTTTTTCTCAATGGATTTCGGTCGTCTCTCTCTCTCTCTCTCTCTCTCTCCAAGCTGTGCAGGCCCACTGCAGAATGTGAAACTGTGATATAGTGTGGTGCTGAATTTCCTCCAGGCACCTGACTCGAGCAGGGTCAGGTTTCATCCACAGTGACCCTGACACCCCTTCTGTGTATAATAAATTTGTTACGGTGTGTGTGACTTTTTACACCCTGTGCAACACCCTACGCATCACCCAAGACTGTCCACACATGTGTGTTCTGCACCCACTGACTGCACATCACTGATACCGACACACACACGTAAAATAACCAGCTTGGGTTGATTTAGATTGAAATAACCATGAGTATAGAGATTTTTCTGGCGCTGTGAGATGACAAATGCCTGATTTACGTCATCTGGAGTGTCACATTTAGTCTTTTGCTGACTATATCATCTTAGTTTGAGTGGAATGTCCAAAATTGTTATGTATTGGTAAACTGATTTGTCATTTCTGCCTCACTGAGTCAGCAGTATCGTCGGTGAACTGAGGAAACCCAAAGTTTTAAAATGCACCAACTCGAATCATTTCACTCTCATTTTTGATAACTATACAACTTGTTGTTTCCAAGTTCTATTTACGTAAGCGTTTATAGGATGTTGTAGTGTGAATGCAGAAGTGAGACTGGGAGAGACAGAAGGAGAGAGGAAATGATACCAAGACGTTTTGGCCTTTGCAGTGCCTAATGATCACAAGAGCAAACGATACATTCACGCATATGAACACACACACACGCGCACACACACACACGCGCGCACCATGTGATCTCTCGATAAGTGCTGTAGTCACCCCCTCCCACTCTCTCTGGTTGTATGATCACAATCTCCCTCCTACTCCTGAGCTCCAGTCAAACAGAAACTTTCAAAAGATAACGTTAGCTTGACTTGAAATCACTGATGACCTTTGACAAAGCAACGTAGATTTAAAAAAAAAAAAAAAAAAAAATTAATTCGTGTTCAGTGACATGTACAGCTGGCAGAGGTAAAAGAGGGTCTTTAAATTTGTACACCTTTACATCTGTTAAAAATGTTCTAGGTGTCCATATACATTTAAGGCTCGCGTTTGTTGATGACTCAGAATCTAAAGGGGGATGTAAATGCTTATAATAGCTCTGACTAGTACCAAGCTGAGTAAAAGAGAACATGATCTATGGAGGTTATAGAGCGCTGATGCAGCTGTAATCGTGGCCAGGACACTTTTGTTTGAGTGAAATAACTTTTCTTATTCTTATTTTTAGAGTTACCCAACTTAGACTGATGTTGCCTGCCAATGCACAAACAATATTATGTACAGTTATTAAAAAAATGCTATTTTAAACTATTATATTAGAGATGACTAACTTTTTAGAGACTCTTGGCTGAATTTTCCAAGAGGTCTACACTGAGCTAAACCATACAAAGTTGACTGAAAAGTTTTTGGCCTAAGGGCAAAAAAAAAGAAAAAAAGAGATGACTTACACAGCACATAATACATGTGCATGCAGTTTTATTCTTTGCGTGACTTTGCAGAAAGTTTGCAGAAAACAACTACAGTTGAATTTCTGTTTCGGGTAAAAGAAAATCTCAAGTCAGCACTGTCTGAGAAAATGAGCAACATTGTTCAGGAAACGCAGGTTTAAACTCAACCTTCTCCTTATACACCTGACTTAGCCCCTTCAGGCGGCTTCCTCTATCTCAGAATGTACAAGGAGGTCAGGGGTCGTCATTTTGACGATGATGATGGTGTGAGAACGGTTGTGGAAAATTTTCTGGAAGTCAAAATGCAGGGTTAGTTTTACAAATAAAAGCTACGCGTACCATCACTGTACTTCAGGTCTAAATGTGGGAGAGGGCTGTTAAAAAAGTGCTAAGTTTTCTTGCGCCGACTTCTTTACTCTGAGGCCATGAATTTATCAACCAGTCATTGTATAATTATTCACATTAGAGCTTGTACTCAAAGCACTGTATTACGTAATGCATCATTTTTAACTAAAAGTCTCTAAATGGATGAATGAGTTTGTACAAGAGTATTTATTTAATGTTTATCAATTATTTATCTATTTCTAGCCGAGGTGTTTTAGGTTACAATTGACACAACTGAAAGGACAATAAAAGGAAAGAAAAGAACATTTTTTTGACTGTTAAAGAAAAAGAGATAATTGGATAATCGCTTTATCCAGCGGGAGACACTGTGATCAGAGGCAAATAAAGCCTCCTCTTTGACTTTTAACTCAGCAGGTGCAGGTCACAGCTTCGGCCTCCTTCAGACATTGTGCTGTGGAGAGATCCCTGCCTTGTAAGCTGCTCATGTGACCCGCCTGACACTTCAGCTCTGGACTTGAGTCAAATGTTTTGGCCACGATGACAGGGCCAGAGAGATAGTGGAAGTGCTCAGCCAGGGGCAGTTTTTCAAAGGCGTCAAAGTAAATGTTTGTCAGTGAGTTTCAAAAACTGAGATCATGAGAGTGCAGGGCCAGTTGAGACAGGACTGTTTTAAGTCTAGTAAACACTTTTAAAAAAAAAAAAAATACACTAATAGAAACGACAATAAATGTTGAAAATGTAATGACAGCAGTTCTTCTGCCACTTTCATTTCTCAAAATTGGGTGTTGTTTATCCTACACATTTTCTCACTGAGATAAAGGAAGCCTCTCCCAGTGGGTTTATGTCAGGTCATATGTGATGGGAACTGGGCCACGCAGTACAGTAAAGAGAGCATATGACTTATTGCTACATTACACAGGACATACTCATACCTCGCAGTGGTTTCACAATAAGATGTGTGAGTGGTCCTTTGTGGTTTCATGGCTGAAAGAAAAGCACATGATGCCACTGCACGCAGATCATGACCAAGTGATTAAGCTAAAAGAGAACTGCTGGTTCCTTATGACTGTGATGAAATCCTCACTGTGTCAGATCTGACCAGCTGTTTTTTTTTTTTACACCTCACCTGCTGTAACATGTCAATGCATTGTGTTTCTGTTGGCTTTCTCTCTCACCCTACGGTGCTGTGTGCCCGGCAAGCACACCTTTCCCATCATCCCTGTGGGCTGCAATTGGCTGATGGGCTAAGAGGCTGAGGTGTTGCAGCAAATAGCACGAGCCGTGGGCTGGTCCATTCTGCGACTCAAGGGAGGTTAATGAGTGAAGCTGCTGGGCTATCAGCCAAACATGAGCAGCAATGCTAAGGCTCCCACAATGAGCCTGACTGTATTACCACTGAGCTCTGTCTAATTATACACTCCCAGAACGGGAGAGAGAGAGAGACAGAGAGAGAGAGAGAGAAAGAGAGAGAGACAGAGAGAGAGAGAGAGCATATCAAGGCAGGGAAAAGAAAAAGTTAAATGTCACTCTGTGTCAGAGAGACTTACTAAGAGGGATAAGTGTAGATTGAAGTTGTAAGGGTGCGATAGAAGGTGTGTGTCAGAGCGAAAGGGGAGAGAGACGGAGGGAGGGGGTTAGAGAGATCAAGCCAGAGAGAGAGAGAGAGAGAGAGCGCACTCACAGGGAGAGAGAGAGAGAGAGAGAGCAAAGAGGCGTTTAGAGAGTGAGAAGGAGGAGAGGCAGGAATAGGATGAAGGGAGGGGAGGCTGAGCAGTAGAGAGGAGGAAGAGACTCACAGTCTCAAAACTGGATATTCCTACGTGCCTGTTCTGCTGTCTGATCCAATGAGTAAACTCTCTGCTACCTGCTACGTAAAGGCACCCGGCGAGGTATGTGACCACACCGCTTCCTCCTGTGAGAGTATGTGTGTGTGTGCCTGTGTGTGCCTGTGTGTGCCTGTGTGCATGTGTGTGTGTGTGTGTAGGGAGAGAGGGAGCGCAGGTGTGTTAGCAACTTTGAATGAAAGGGATAAACAGACCATGCCGTGTGTTATGAATGCTCAGAGGAAACAGGTTTAGGAGTTACTGTATGTACATGTCATCCTCAGATGGGCTGGGTTAATTATAGGGAGGAATGATGTCTGTAATGTGTGTGTTCTGTCTGTGTGTGTGTGTGTGTGTCTAGGTGTATGTGTGTGTGTGTTTGAAGGCATGTGGTAAACACTCATGTAAGTTGGCACCTGTGTGTGGGGGTGTTCGTGCGCTCAGTAGAGAATAAGAGAGAGAGAGTGTGAATAAGAGGGAGAGTGTGACTGATCCAAAGACAATGAGTGTGTGAGGGAGACAGAGACAGACAAGAGGAAGAGAAAGAGAGAGAGAATAAGAGAGGTGGAGGTCCGTCACTCAGCCTGACGGCAGATCAGGACTTTCAGAATTAGAGCAGTGGGCTTAAATAGCCCTGGTCCAGAGATAGCCAGGGGCCCTGGAGGAGTCCGCTTAAACTGGGAGGGGACAGATACGAGATTTGGCGAGGGTGGGGTTGGTCGAGTTGGGGAAAATTTTGAAAAGAGATTGAGACTGAGGGAGGAGGAGGAGGAGGAGAGAACAGGAGTGCAGATGTTGGTGTGAAGTCTGTGAAATATCTCATGCAATCAAAGGGAGGATGTGCAGGTGCACCAGGCGTCTGTAATCTAACTTCTTATCCAACCAGTGAACAGGACACATGAGAAAACTTGCAGTGGATAAACTTTTAATGTCCGCTTTAATGTTTAATCACAACTGAGAAAAAAAAAAAAACAAAAAACTATTTGGTTGAATACTTTAAACATGTGTCCCGCCATTGGGATCACAGAGCTATGTTTGGGGTTCTCTCTCTTTTCCGACTCTCTCCCCGTTTCTCGCCATTCTCCGTGGAGAAATACTACGCCAGTGTGCACGATTATGATTTCTGTATGTCTATTTCTGCTACAGCAGGCGCTGTCCTTCTGCTGCAGTGATATCCCATATGCTGCATATAGGAACATTTCACAGGTTCAAACAGTTCTCAGCTATAGATGTCTTTCAAGCGAGACGTACAGCATTTGTCCCTGCTGACTTAATTCACTTATTTCAATTATGAGGACGGTCTGCTGGCGTGTACAGGAAGTCTTATGTCACCGAGAGATTGTCCCTAGAAATGATTGTTTTGAGTGCACAAATACATGTGTCAAAGCACAATTTTAACTCATTATGCCAGGGTGAATTTTATTAGAGTTTCTAGTGTTGGTTTTTGTCACTTTCATGTTGAAACAAGGGCTCTGTGGTGTATCAGTGAGGGTTTGTGTCAAGGTGGGGAAAACCCACATCTCCTGTGTTTTCTGTATTTACTCACTGACATAAAACCTGGAGCTTTATTTTACGACTCCAGCCGTGTATGGGAGAAGTGCCCTCATGAATGATGTAAAGCCGACAAACGGAAACTGAATCTAGGTATGTTTCATATCTTTTGGGACGCTGAAATACAACTTGTCTCGGTGGACTGAATGAGAAATACAGCATGTTCTCCAATCCCATGTTCCTTTGAGTGCTGTCACCCTGAAGAGCAGAGCAGGCCTCTTGTGGGAGAAGGTTGAGTGGCTGCTGGCCCTTTAAGAGGTCTATTTTTACAGGGGCACACTCATGCATGGAGCGAGGCTCACAGAGGAGGCAGTGGCACACCGAGACTCTATCCGCTCTGCCTCACTTCTGTGACTCCACACCACACATCCAAGAGGACCACCACAACCTTGTGACCGAGCGGTCGAGAGACAGTTCCTAAAAACTCGCTCGGCCCCGCGGAGGAGCATGTGTTCTCTCGAACGCAAGCTCCAACACGAAAACCATCAAAAAAAAAAAAAAAAATCAAACTGGAAGTTACGAGGTTCACACTCGACTAGGAGATTCAGCCCTTTTCATGTGGATCTCTCTGAAGTCTCGAAGTGATAATGAGTGGGAGCTTGTAATAAAGACACCCTTATGCACACTGTACACAAATGTGCCAACATTCCCACATACTTGTTTTGATATGCAGATAGCTATGAAAGAAATCTGAAAACATTCATGCCCCCTTCTTACAAACACATAATACACTTTAGTTTACTTACACCCCCACACTCCTCGAAAGAAGCTACAAAAAAAAATAAAAAAAGAGCACATTTCAGAACATTTTTTACACAAACACATCCGTGCACTTAGGGGTGTGCATAGTGCTGCACACCCACGTAAAAAAAAATTACTTATACATCCTCAATATCTGGACCTAAAATAATCTTCTCCTTATGCAATCTGCATGTTATATAATGCATGGCCTGTCATTATCACAGCGCTCCTTCACGCCCTGCTGTGCCTCTCCACCTACAGCACCACACAGACAGGCAGACACACACACACACACACTCACTCACTCTCACACACACACACACACACCCTGCACCTTGTGTTGACAGTCATATACTCTACTCTAGCACTCTCACCCACGTTGATTGTGTGCTTTCAAACAGTCAGCCAGATGAGTGAGAGGGAAAGACAAAGAGGAAGACCAAGAGTGGGTTGGGTGGGGGACGGGGGACGGGGGGGGGGGACTGAAAGTGAAAGAGACAGAGAGGGAAAACTTAGATAAGTGTACATTCATGCAGAGTCTATACATTTGCATGATTATACGGTGCGATTATGTTCATCTTTTCCAGGGGCTTTATGTCGTATGTTTGCTCGAAAAAATTTCCTGCGTTTTTAGCGTTTGAAACAGTTTGTGGGCGCAGCAGTTAAGTAAGCTATTTCAGGCTGCGTAACCTCACACAACCTCATTTGTGTATTCGTTTTCTTTACCAAACGGTTCATTTCAGGGTCTCAGAAAGCGAGGAGACGCTCACCAGTTCATGTCGGGATCTGTGATGGATAATAATCGCTCTCATTTTGGATGACATAGGAGACATGTCTTTGCATGTCTTGCGTGTCATCCTCTCAACAAAAGAGAAAAGTGGTAGAGCACTTGTCCTCCTCCCTGTCCGGCAACAAAAACTCTGCTGTCCTGAAATAACCTCTAACTTTGCAGCTGACTCTTTTTCATTATCAATTAAAGCAAACTAACACAATTAACCACATAATTATCCACAATTAAATTGCCTCACTGCAAGTCATGTAGAAAATAACGACAAAGAAAACGTCTCATGTAAATTTCTCTTAAGATATAAGCTGTATATGAACTTGTTCTGCATTTATGTCATATTTTGAACCAGTCAAGGGATCCTCCGCCGCCTCTGTTCCTAGGTCAGCACTCTCACTGTTGGAAGGCTATGGAATTGGCTTGGGAAGCTCAGCCGGGGAGCCAGGAGTGTGATGAATAATCCCAAACAGAGGCAGGTGTTTGAATACAGTTGACACCGTGCCAGACTACTTTAAGGTGACAGACACACCTGTCGTTTGGGGTGTACCATGAGAGAAAGGGAGCAGGAATAGATATTTCACAGGATGCATTTACATTCGCATCCGCTTACATTTTGAAGGAGAACGTTTATGCTTTTCTTCGCTCTTTGTTTTTTTTTTTTTTTTTTTGTACAGATCGTTTTCTTTGGCCCTGACTCTCTAACCTTTGTGTATGATCAAGCAATATGTTCTCCTCCTCCTCCACACTTCATCTACAATAGGGGTCGGTGACCTTTCAACCCTGCCACCCACCACTGTACACCCACAGCAAGGCCTGCCTCTTTGCCTGATCGAGCCCTTCCAAGTAAATCTGCTCCTTTGTGCAGAAAGACCTGAGGAGCACCAACACAATATATTGCACAGTATCGGTTTTGTTATCATTGTACTGAAAGTGTAACATCTGAGCCGTCCTGTAGCCTATAGCATCAATAGTGTCCTGAAAACCAGACCTGAAACTGAATGTGCTTTACCTTCGCTACCCTCGCAAAGCTTTCCTTTATTCATTTGACTTCTTTTTTATCCTACGCAACACTAAAACCACTCAGCAAAACATCTTTCTCTAATTTAATTTGATGTCTTTTTTTTTTTTTTTTTGTAATTATTAGCAGAGATTATCAAATGGCTGAGAGATAAAGGTTTACTCTGAAGTGGGACTCTCCCTATTTTCATTTTGAAAGCGAGCATTAAACCCACTCAATCCTATTTCAATATAATTTGCAGCATCCTTTGTAACAAACAGCATAAGCCATGTGCTGAGTAAATGGCTGTGACCGTGTGTGGCTGGGCAGCAGCTTTGGTGTGGGAGGGGTTGTAGAGCAATAGCAATAATGGCAGTGTATAGCAACGTTGCCTTGAATACCGGCAGTGATAAAGGTATTCCAGACAGTATCTATGAAGGCAGTCTAGACAGTCTCTTTGAAAATGAATGGCACTTGAGCTACCAATGGGAGACCGGGCCATGCTTTCTCCATGGAGATGTCATCACTATGCTTACAGCTTGCTGACATTTTGCTGCTTAACTGGAGAACCAAAAGAAACCCAGTTTGACTGACAATCGCCTGGGACCGAGCCAAAAACAACAAATCTCTGGAATGAAAAGTAATCCCCCTATTCTTTCACACACACACACACACAGAGACACACACTTTCGTCCTCTCGCTTTCAAGCTGTTTCTACCCCTTCAGACTTTGTCTCGGTCGCTGAGTCTCTCTCTTCCTCTTTCTCTCTCACTCTCTTTCCCATCTTCCCCACCCTCAAACCTCCCCCCTTGTAAGCTACTGATCTCATAGCGTGAGAGTACTACTCGCATCAAGGGCTCTGAGTTGAGATAATCGTGTCACAAACTAGTGAGAGAGGCCGCTACCTGTGAGCCAGAGAGGCTGAGTGTGAAAAAAAAGCTGCAAAACTCAATTTGGAAAAAAAAAAATTAACAAATGAGGTTAATGAATGAAAGGACGACAGCGTGAATGTGCATCAGCAGCATTTGAAATCACCGCAGTTGCATAAGAATCGCTGTGTGAACCAATAGCGGCATATTTGTTTGTTTCATCATGTTTTTCTTTTTTTAAAATGTCTTTGCGATGCTTCTGATGCCTTCGAATTGAAACCCGAGTGATCTGTTTGTGGTTTTTAAAAAAAAAAAAAAGCAAGGTGTGGATGCTGTATTATAATACTGAGGCAGTGGAAAAGTACGAAAAATGAAACTGCCATCAGCAGACACTTAAATGTCAATGAATGACATCAACACAACAGCCGCCTTAGAAAATGTCAACCACAGGGTTCGCTGAATACCTGTTAACTGTCCCACTTGTTCCCTTCTGGCCCTCTTGGTGCACACTTGTATGTGCAGTACATGTGTCTGTGTGTATTTACGGGAGCACTGCGGTAGTCTGCCATGGTCAGAGGAAGAGGAGAACGAGCTGTAGGAATTTTTTGCTTCTGCTGACTGGCTGACCTGCATGTAATTAGTCAAGTCATATTTTTAACTGATATTGCGTAAAAGCCAGCTTAAGGCGCCATAGCTGCCCTATTTATACCCTAGGGGCTAATGGCCTGTACCACTACACAGGGGGATTTCCTCCCAGAACTGTACTAAGCCTGCCTTAGGCCGTACCAGTTAGGATTCACAGGGATTAACCCAGCAATACGTTACAGGCGTCACTCTCTAGTCTGCATCACTCATGCTGATCTACTCTCTCCCTCTCAGCTCTTTTCTCGCAGTGCTTAGCATACTCGCTTCACATCTCAGCTTTTTCAGAAGCTCGTGCACTCTGTTGCATTTGGTTGCACACTTTTGATCTTGTCTCCGACGAAAAAACAAAAAAAACACAAAACAAAATCATCAATTTTGTACCAAAGGCAAGGTGTGCAGATTGGATTTGATTCGCACAAAGGATCCATCTTGGAATAACTAACTTTGGATGCGTGTTTATATTTTTTTGTGTACATCCAGCATACCCTCACCCCCCCGTGTGTGTGTGAGTGTGAGTGTTAATAGTAACTCCTGAGCCATAAGCCCATCCTCATTGTGGTTGAGCCTGCTGCGGGCAGGGCTGCTGGCTCATCCTGTTGGAGAATGGGTCAGGGCCCCAAAGGCTGACCTGGCCCTTTGCCCAATAAGCTATCGCCCGTATCACCCTGTCCTTTTATCAGCTTAGCCCTGCTCTCCGTGGAGTAAAGCCACCACCCAGGGATAGTAGTACTCCCCTCCTCCCGCCACCCCTCCATCTATCTATCTATCTATCTATCTATCTATCTATCTATCTATCTATCTATCTATCTATCTATCTATCTATCTAT
>JAQNCA010000002.1:18342978-18364977 GCA_029783725.1 Acanthurus tractus | reverse complement strand
TGTGTGTGTGTGTGTGATGGACAGATTAAGTAGTGCAAAGCCAGTGAGAGAGAGACAGACAGAAACAGAGAGCATGAGACAGACAGAGAGTGCGCCAAATGTCTCAGTGTTGCCATAAATGATTGACAGCACGGTGTGACTCCACTGTGTGTTTGCTTGTGTTGATGTTTGTCTCTGTGTGTGGGTTTAATATGCTAAATATCAAAGTGTGCATGCATACATAGAGCACAACAGTCATTCCTCTATCTCTGTATTGTAGTAAACACCCTTTGATGAACCCAGTCTACATTCTATATTGTTCTCTTTCACTATGACTGAGCTATAACATCAGAATTTATATGAAACACCGACTGCTGCTTTATGTACAATTAAATTCATCATGGATTGTACTAATTGAAAGGTGACAGTGACATTAAGAGGAAAGTTATTTTTCTACTTGCCTTTTCACATTTAATTTATTGATTATTTTTTAATTTTTTAAATTTTAACATAAAAATAATGATTTCAAACTAACTTTTGACTGTCAGTTTTAATTTTGTCGGTCAAAAAAATGTATTTTTATGTGGAAATTAATGTTGTTTAATTGTGTTTTGGACATTTTAAGTTGCCAAGACAACTGAGCACTGAGTTACTTGTGAAATAAATTGAAATATGTTCTTTTAAAAGTCTTTGAAATGCTGCAAACTTTGCAGACAGATTGGTTACATTTTTTTTAAAACTAATTTAGAAATAATTACAGTAAAATAAGCAATTTCCTGAATGTTAACTAGCTTATTTAAATAAGGATTCCACAGTTCTTGGCCTATTGAACTGCTTATTTCATATAAACAGCAATTATGAACAAATGGATTTTTCTTTAGTTCATATTATCTTTATCTAATTAAAAGCCTTTATGTTGAATTAAATTACTTAAATTTTTTGGTCGAATATTGACTATATTTCCATGTTAGGCACAACTATCCACCCCCCCAAAAAAACTTTAAAACAGTTTTTTTGTCCCTTAATTCAGAATGCTGCAAAATGTAAAAATAGGCCTGTGTATCTGTAGTTACTATTAATTGTAATAGAGAGCAGACAGCTCTCATGCCCACACAGTCTGACTGCACATCATCCTCAAACAGCATCAACTTTAGAAAAAAAAAATAAAAGAAATAATTAAAAAAGGATTTTGTTCTCCAAATTTCACAGCAGATTTTTTGACACTTGTCACCTCACTGTGAGAACGTTTCACTGTGGCCTTCAGGCTGATGTGTCGGCACGCACCTCCAAGCCTGATTAACTTTCCATTCTAGAGAGGTTGAAAAGTTAGACAAGGTTAATCTCTAATTTACTGGATACGAGTCTGCATTTTGCTGTGTTGAAAAGGTTGGATACATTGCTCTTTGAGATATGACATGAGATCAAGATTGCTTTTTTACAATTAACCACAAATAATGATTTGATTGCTTTATGAAATCCTATTTCCCCCTGTGCACCAATTTACTTTCTCGCAGCTATATTAAATTTCTGAGCTGGTAATTTACATAAGATTTTTATCTGAGGCTTGGCCCTGTTTCTCTGACAAGAAGCAGATTGGGTCATTTGCATAGCCTTGCAACCTTGGGCCTATTTATGATTTTGTAAAAGGTCTCTTTACTGACAGGTCTCTGATTTCTTGCTGTGAATAAAAAACTCTGCTTTCACAAACTCGGTACTCATAAACCTTACCAGCCATGCCAACACACTTCACCTGCACTGACTGAATCACTGAAGCAAATCATTCAGAGCACTCCTGCAGTGTTCCTGTTAGCATTTGAGCCTCTGTGCGTGTGTGCATGTGTGTGTGTGTGTGTGTGTTATGTATACATGCATATAAAGTAAAACCATCATATTTGGCCATAAAAGCTCTTTTAAAACATGCTCATCACAAAGTTTTTTTCTTTCTGATGAGAACAAAGGACACAAAATTCAAATGAAAACTCTTGATAAACAAAAAGAACAAGTATGTGTGTGTGTGTGTGTGTTTGTGTGCATCTGTGCGTGCCTGTGTGTGTTTGTGTGTGTGTGTGTACTTGATGGATGTGAGGTTTAGTTTTGAGTCAGAGGCAGCAGCAAATGCCTAAGTCTGAGAGTGTGTGTAGGATGAGCCTCCTACCACGTCCCTCCCTGTCTCTCATCAACTGTCTCTCTGCCTCCCCTCCATCCTTCCTTCTCTTTTATGTGCCAACATGTCTTCTTAAAAGTGTTCAACACAAATATAGAAAAAATGACTTGATCGATAAAGAATAATGAATTGATTGATCGACTGTTCATGTTCAAAGACACATTTAGCTGATGAATGGTGCATGCAGAGAATACCACCAGACAACACAAAGGCAGCATATAGTCATCATATACCGTCCAATATATAATCTGTATGTGCTGCATCCTTGAATGTGTGTGTGTGCCTTTGTGTGCGCATATACGTATGTGTGTGTGTGTATGCATGTTTGTATCACTCAGTGATTAAAGCAAGTGGGCGGCAGCAGCAACTGGTCTGCCTGTGTGGCTCTGCATAGCAGACATGTTTCTCACTGCTAGATATTACTCATTTCCTCAGCCCTTTGCACACACAAGCGCACACACACATGCG
The DNA here is from genome assembly GCA_029783725.1 of Acanthurus tractus. Classification (NCBI taxonomy): domain Eukaryota; kingdom Metazoa; phylum Chordata; class Actinopteri; order Acanthuriformes; family Acanthuridae; genus Acanthurus; species Acanthurus tractus. Next base: position 18,362,366 of record JAQNCA010000002.1, on the reverse strand, counting down.
CGCTCACACACACACACACACAAACTCACTCACTCACTCACTCACACACTCTCTCTTGACATACACAAACTCAAATACACAACAGACAGAGAGACGGATAGCAGGCTCTCAGTTCTTTCCCTCAGTTTGGTGGGCTCGCTGGTGTTATTTCATGCAACAGAGATCAGAGACAGTGTGTAGCTGGAGGCTGCTGATATCTGCGAGTGTTGTAACTGCCGTTGGGGCTGTGGAGGAGCAGTGTAGCACAGTGAGGAGCTGAGGAGTGGGTTGACCCTCTGGGAGAACTGGAATATGAATGACTGCCAACACTGGGACGTCTTCTTAGCCCGCACTGAGGTCAGTCTAACATCATATCACAACTACTTACTCTGTCAATCTGTCTGGCCGCTCCTGCATTTCTCAGGCTGCTCTTTTGAATTAAAAGAACTGCCTCTTCTTATTTCTGTAATTAGGACAACTGAACTATCTATTATTGGTTTTTTTTTGCTTAAAAAAAAATATGCAAAACTCGATGCTGCTGTTCTGTACTTCTGTTTTTTGAGTATAGAGGTACGTCTGACAGCTCTCCTGAGAAATGCATGTAGAGAAAAGGCGGGATGAGGTGAGGCTGTGCATAAAGATATTTCAAATTTGACATTTACTTCAGTGCAAAACGAAGTATGTAAGTATTTTAGATTTTAATATGCAAACATGATAACAACTGCCTCAGGCTGTTTCTATTTATCAGTTTAAGAAAAAAAATGAAAAAGAGCTTTTTTAGATGGAAACTTTTCTCGCATTTTTGCCTTCAAAGTGAGATAAAAAGTCTTGGAGGGCATTTTCATCGGAGGGGAATGTGTAATATCATTACGCCTTTTATCTGTCCTTTTTTTTATATATTAAAATGCTTCGACCACAGTGGCTCCATCTAAACTCCAGCTCTGTGTGCATGTCTGCACAGTGTAGGAGTATTCTGTTAGAAGACATTTCTCTGCAAACTCCTCCACATGCACAATCGTGTTCTTTGTTTTCCTGTACTTTTTTGGCAAGTTTATATTAGGTCTATTTTGACAACCCTTTTCATGAGGGCTGTCGAAATGACAAGGGTGTCAGAGTCATTTGAGGACAAAAACTGAAACCCGATTTTTTTTCGATTTCAAGAAGCCAGGATTCTAGTTCAACTTCTTGTTCAGTGAGAGTTGCTTCTTTAAAAAAAAATAGATGCGATTAGTTAAACAATTTTGGACTTTTTGACACAGTTTGTAATGAGGAAATTAATTTTAAGATGCCTTGCCGTGTGGGCCTTATTGCTTTTATTGATAATTTTATTGATATTTTCTATTTGTAGCTGGTAAAATACAGTTTTGATGATCAGAAAATTATGTTTTTTCATTGAGTCATTAAGTTGATAAATTGCCTAACTGTGCAGGTGCTGATTTTACATTATTCTTATCAACTGGTCGTCAAATTTAATAGATTGATTAGATCGTCTCAAATCATTAGATTTAATATGATTTTTCCTGAGAAAATATTTTAAAAAATACCAGGAATGTTTCTGAGTTGTTGCTGACTAAAGGCCTTTTATCTGATCAATATCAGTATTCACAAACTTCAAAGCTCGATAGCATGTTTGTAAGAGCGCGAACAGCTGTGTTATCTCCCAAATGAACAGAAAATATATCACTCAAAAGGTTTTATATCGTAACAACAACATGTTTACTGACCTAACAGTTGTCCTTCATAAACATCCCTCCATCACACCCGTCCTGTCAGTGTTTGGGACAACGGTGCCTCTCCTCTCACTGCCCAGTTTTCAGCTTTCCACTCAGATGCACAAGCAGCTTGCTCTACTCTCACACTTATTCTGTTTTTGGACCAAGTCACTTGATGAGCAACAGTTTACCCGCCTCTCCGCGGAGTATCCCCATCTAACCTCCAGCTGGATGTGTGTGTGTGTGTGTGTGTGCGTGTGTGTGTATGTGTGCGTGTGGACACAGTTGCCATGGTGACAGTGGGGTGGATGGTGAGACGGCAGGGAGGTGGTAGGCTGTTGAGACAGACATGCGGGTGAGTGCGGGGCTGAGTGGCAGCTCGGTGTTGTGGTGGTGGCGGCGGCGGGTGCAGCGATGGCGGCGGTGGTGGTGGTGGTGGTGGTGGAGGGAACAGCTGGCGCGGCAACCATCACTTCAAAAGAGCTCATTTAATACGTTTGGAAAAGAATTAGTAGAGCTCCCCCGCACTTCTCACTGAATGAAACAAGGCTGCAAAATCTCTGACACATTCGAGGACTCAAACACAAACACACACGCACACAAAGACCTAAACAAATAAACACACATTCACACATTTCTCCCGGTAAAAAAGTTACACATGCACACAAACGAGACATACATACATGCATGCACGCACAAACACAGTCGCACACATTTCCCCACACCCCTGCTGCGACACGTAATTAATATGCAAAGACACATATCCTGCATCCACAACAACTGGTGGCAATATCAACAGTGTTTCTGTCAGCTTTCGGGTGGGTGGTGACCAGCTTTGCCTATCACTGGGGGAGTTTGTGCAGCCGCCTGAGGGAGTATCTTTGTGTCTGTTGCTGTCCATGTGTGTGTCTGAAAGAGAAGGGGTGGAGGGCGCTAGTAGTAAGCTTATATAGAGAACAACCGGGGGTGTCGTGGGGGTGGTTCATGAAAGTGGTACACAAAAAAACATATCTACATATTCTAATCATCCCCTGAGAGTCAGAGATGAAAACTCTCCTGCTGGGAGTGTAATGTATGTGTGTGTGTTTTAACATGTGATTTAACACACACACATGCATAGAGCACTGCCTCTGAACTTCATTGGCTGCAAAACGTATTTTTAGCCCACATGTGGGAGTAATGTGTTTGAATGAAACGAGTAAGTTGGGTGGTTTCAGTCCCACCGCAGTGCTCATAGGTAATGACTAATTAGTGACAGCTATCAGGATGCTAAGAGTTTCTCCCGTTTTTTAAAGTAGTTGATATGAGGGAGTCACCGGCTGATATCTCTCCATCTGTCTGATGCAGCTGAATGTTTGTTTGCATGTCTGACCAGACTGACAGCTAAGCTAACAACAACTGATGCCAGGACCTGACAGACTGTCCTTTTTCTCTGTTCACACTTAAACTCTTTTACCCCCTCTCTCTCTCTGTCCTCCCCCTCCTTCTCACCTACCTCGTCTCTGTTTCTGTTCTCGTCCATCTTCTCTTTAGGTGAGCGGTGCTTCGATACAGAAGAATCAACAGTGATCTGACAGTGATGCTGTGTAGCAGCCTTCCCCTCTGTCTGCGCCCCTCGTTCTCCCGTGAGGCCCATGTGACCTAGCCTACACCCACACACAGGGGGCCCCCACTGCCGCTGGAGCCCACCCATGAATCCCAGCCCCGACCGCGGCAAAGAGTGCCTCCCTCCCAAGAAGAGGGAGTCCCGGCAAGGATCGACGGAACACCACGTCCCCCTGGACGATTTTAAACCCCCGGTGCCACTCCGGAGTCGGGTCAGCGCAGGGGGAGGGGAGGGAGGCAGGGAGGCCAATGACAGGGACCGAGCCCTGATTAACCCGAACACCCATCTCCTTCATACTCCCCCACCACTTCCTGCTCCAGCAGGCCTCCCCCTGCCCCTACCATGGCACCTGAGCTACTCCCCCACTGTCTCTCTCCCCCTTTTCCCAGGACAGGTTGGCGAGAGGAGGGGCTCAGGGTCTCCCGCCTGGAGAGATGATCCTCTCCCTTCACCCCTGACCCACTCCAGGTGGCTTCGAGGGGAAGGACCCCTGTCGTTGCCACCTTCCCCATCCTCTTCCTCTGCGTCCTCCTTTAAGACTCCCTTTCCAGCCGATTCTAGAGATATGTGGCCCTATATAAACAGTGGCCGGCGAGACAGCAGTTCCTCTCTCTTCTCCCCCTCATCATATTTGTTTAGCCCCCACTCTCTTTACCCTCAAGATCCAAGCTTAGTTGATGCCAGACACAGGTACCTGGGAAAGAGGCTCAACGGGCTGGAAGGGTCAGGCAGCAGGACTGCCTCAACCTCCAGGCCTCTGCTGACGGGGGATTATGGCAATGATAGCAGCAGAACCAGGCTGGATGTCAGTCCCCACAGCTCCCACACCAACGGCGGACGGAGACAGCAGGAAGATCTCTCATCTCGTGTCCACTCCGGAGGGGCTTTTTTGTCAGACTCTCAAGCTCAGGAGGGCCCTGAGTCACATTCCTCACTGCAGGACAGACATTCACATGGGATAGTGAAGACCAGCTCCAATTTACTCTCCACCAGTCCCCATCCCCTGGGACTAGTCCCCAGGGGAGGTAGAGGGGGACTTCTGGATCCCCTAGGGGCCACACCAGCTGAAGCTCAGATCTACTACTCCTTGGGATCAGTGTGCCACCCCAGCCCTCAGGCCCATGCCTACCCCCTCTACAGCCCCTCAGGAACACCTCTGTACAACCTGCACAGGGAGCCGGGCCCCAGGCAGCACAACCTAAGGAATTCACCACACTCACCCCTGGGTCTACCCAATAGCCATGACAGGTCTCAAAGAGACAGAGAAAGAGACAGAGATAGAGACAGAGACAGAGACCAAGAGAGAGACAGAGACAAAGTCCTGCAAAAGGACAAGGAGCGAGGTAAAGACAAAGAGAAACACCTGCACCATGACAAAGACCAAGAAAGAGACAGCGAGCGCGAGAGACGACGGGACAGAGAACGAGACAGAGGGAGAGAGTCATCTCCCTCCTACTCTCACACCTCACCCCCAGCCCTTCACCCATCTCCCCCAGCGCTCCTACCTCACTTCACCAAGGGTTCTCTGATCGAGTTGGCCAGCGGGCGGTTGAAGCGGGTGGAGGAGCTGCGGACCGAGGACTTCCTGAGGAGTGCAGACACATCTCCAGAGTTCCACCTCAGTACCTGCACCGTGCTGCTGATTTCCCCCAGCAGCGCGCAGGGCTTCAGCCACCTGCAGGTCCACCTCACAGACCTCAACACTCAGGTCAGCTCACTCTTTGAATACATGCTTCAGCTCGCAATTGAGTAACAGATAGCAACTTCACAGCATAACCAGTATTACTAAACTGAATGACTTGCGTAACAGGATGAGTGTTAATGCGAGTCATTCAGTTTAAACTATAGCTCACTTCTGCCGAGATGAATACAGCTCACATCAGGGGTGTAGTGCTTACACATGTTATTGCACATCAAAGTCAGATTGTGGTGATTATAAGTAAGAGACATGAGAGAGAACTTGGTTGATTGTATAACGGTGTTGTGGTTTTGTGTAGGAGTTACTGAAGGTCTTGGTGGAGTATCCGTTCTTTGTGCAGGACCGAGGCTGGTCTTCATGCTGTCCCCAGAGAACCTCACAGCTGTACGGCCTGCCTTGCCGTCAGCTCATGCAGGGGGACGTCTGCCTGGCTCTCACCCCCACGCCGACCCAAACCCACCGGACACACACACGTACCGGCTTCAGGACCCACCGAACCCATCCCTCTTCGCGGGCTTCTGGGGAGTCCAGCAGCTCGCACAGGGAGGAGATGCCACCTCCGCCTCCGCCTCCCCCTCTTCCTCAACACCCACCTCCTACGGCGCCGGCCCCCCCACGCACTCTGGCTGCAGAGCCTCCCATTCAGGAGCAGCCGCGTCCACGCAAACGGCGCTGGTCTGCCCCAGATACCCTTCCTTCAACTGGAACTGATGCTCCCGGCCTCCTGGATTTACCTCATGGCTCCAAGCTAATGAAGTGGCAGTAAAATAAAATAAAAAACAAAAACAAAAACAAAAAAAAAAAAAAACTTGGAAATGCATTCATATACTTTCATACTTACACACACATATAAGCACATACACACCCTCCTTGTCTCTGTTGCACCCACCAAGACACACAATGGAGAGACCTCAAGGCAGGGTTGCAGGGAAGGAATCAAAAACAAAAAAAACTAAAAAAAACAATAGAAAACACAAATTTACGGGTGTCCACACACTGCTGCCCAAAAATATAAACCCCATCCATCCTGATCCTGCCCCTCATTGCACCAATCCTTTCCTTTCCCTCAACCTTACTTAGCACAGCCCTGACAGGAGCAGCAGCTGGAGGATCTCCGGACGGCTCCATACAGACACACTGAAGACATTTAGTGAGACAATCAAGCACTTGTCTGTGTTCACTCTGTTTTTTTTTTTTGTTTTTGTTTTTTTGTTTTTTTTTTTGTAATGGTTGTCGCACACACTTACTTACTGACAGTGTTTTCTGCAGGGTATCGATTTTCAATCAGTGTTATCAAAAGTAAACGCTATTGAAGAAGTGCAGATATACAGTTTATGAACAAAAAGTTGACTATATATATTACATTACAGATGTTAAATACAGTAAATATGATAAAACGATTTAATGAAATATCACGGACAATTTTGCAATGAATTTTCTTTTTTTTTTTTTTTTTCGTTTTTTAAAAAAAATTGTTTTCTTGCTTCTGAGCCGAAGTCTACGCGTCGGCCTGGGCAGGCAAGGTGAATGTATGAGCAACTCTTCGCCTTTTTTTTCTTCTCATCACTGGGAGTCATTTCAACAGTTGTTCGTCAAGGCATTACCCTCCAATATGTTCTTAACATTATCTCTGAGAAAGGGAGAACACTAATGAAACTGCGTAACAGACAATCCCACCCACACAGACAGGTCTGTGAAACATTGCCTCGAACCTCATGGTGTTTTTCCATTAAAAACTGAATGATGGAAAGAGTAAAAAAAAGAAAAAAAGAAAAAAGTGCAGTACGGCTGAAGAGTAATGGTGCTAATAACACGTTGGAACATGATGCTTTGTGAATACTCTTGACCCCTGTGTACTGTACGCTTCTGTTCCCATCTCATTTTTTACGTACTGTATATGTTTGAAGGCAGGGAAAATGATGAAAGTATTTTAAACTCAGATACGGGTATCTCCTCTGATTCAGCACACTCTCTCACTTTAGTTTTTGTGTTCGTTTTTTTAATCTTATTTTCAAAAAGAAAAACCTTATTTGTTGATTTTTTTTCTTTTTAAATGTTATAGCTACAAAAATGTATATTTTTAAAAATTGTGAATCTGTTAAATGATGTTCGCTAGAAATAAAGGAAAAAAAGCTTTATAGATTTAACTAATGGTGTCATTTTATTCTCTGCATGTATTTTAAAGCGAAGAGGCTAAGAATAGCAGCACTTGCAAGTAATTTTTAAATGGCATTTATCTGAGGATTACAGGTTAATCATTATTTTCTTGTCTCATCTTCAGCTGGTTATTTCATTGTTGAGAAAGAAATTTCATAAGAGTGGACTGTGACTAACACACAGGCCCCGTGTGGTAACATCTGGATGTTTCAAAGAAAATCACAGATTTTTGCCATTTTTGTAAGAGAGATTTCCAAATTGATTAGACTTGAGGATAATTATTGTGAGGCCAAGGCTTATTGACAATGTTTAACTTAAAGCAGATTTTTTTTGTGTCCAAAATGCTGCAACCAAAGATTCCTGTTGGCAGAGGAACTGGAAAGTATATAAATAAGACCATCTGATGCACAATAATCAATACTTCTTTATATATTTTTTTACTTGAATTGTCATTTGATATCCTGAAATATAATATTGTTCATGTCTCAAGATGACAAAATAATTAACATTTAATCTCCAAATAACTGCATTTAAAAAAAAACAGCTGTTTTCTACTTTTGTGGTAAGACATCTACACACTAACATCACATTTAGCACACATGTTAAAAAAATTATCAGGCATTTTATTTATACGTTAATACTATGCTATCGGCATATTTTGTTGTGTTTGACAAGAAGTTTGTTTTAACTGACAATGAATGGAGCTGAATAATGGACAAAAAAAAGAATATATACAAGGTAAAAATAAAAGAAGTTACTTTTGCTTTATGCATTTAAGTATACAATGCATCACCTCCATTGTTTCTTCATCATGTTTACGTCTCCACTGATGGTATAAATTGTTTTTTCTTTTCTCTGCTCTTAGGATGTCTTGCATGATAGTGACAATGAGGCCATAAAGCTTCTGTGATCCGCTGGTGAACTGTTCATGGCTGCCCTGGTGCAGGGTTGCTTTCCTTATCTTACTACATCTTCTCTTCTTCTTTGTTGGAAGTGAGATTCGGTCGCTTCTCCTCGTTCTCTGCCAAGTTGGATTTCTGCAGCAGTTCCACAGCAAACAAGGGCACCACCTGGCCAGCGAGACACAGTGTAGGACAATCAGTATGCTTATGAGGACCTCTTCTGGTGGTTGCATGCAACTGCATTATGACTATGACTGCCAGGTAGCATCCACACAGGAATTAAAGGGGTTTACATGCAATGTTGCACATGAAATAGTGGATAAATCGTTTAATATGTCATAAATATCACATAGAACTTTCCAAGTTCAAGTAAATGGTGACTTAAGCTTTGACAGCTAATCACATGGACACATTGTTAACATCACTTTAGTCTGAGTATAAATCACAAAAGTCCAACAAACTGAGCTTTTGATTTTCTCCTCTAAAGATTGACAGAGAATTCGATACCTCATTGGAGCCAATTTGGGCTCTTAATGTTTTATTTCCTGACAACAATGAAACAATAAAACAATAGTGACTTTTCCACAGTGCTAAGAGTTCCTGGAAGGTAAACATCTTAATGTGAGAGTAAAGCATCTCTGGTTTGCAGCAAAAAATAGAACATCGAAATTTAAATATTCTGTTTACTAACAGTGCATTCAGGGTAAATGCACAAGAGATTATTATGTAAAATAGTTTAACAACTCTTAGTCCCTGTATCCGCCCACCTGTGCCATGATAAGCTTCTTGGTTTTAGGTACATTCGGGTCTGGATACTCTTCTCCGAAGCAGAGCTCAATCTCATAAGAAGGTGCCGGACCCTTCCCCTGTAAACACCTCTGGAGATCTGCACACAAACAGTTTATATAGAAAAATTCAGATACGATCATACAAACACACTGCAGCTTTGTCATTGGTTTTTCTCCCAAGTATCCCTTCAAATCTGTCTCTCTTTGATAAATCATGATCAATTCAACACAGAGTTTTACAATTAAATGGTAAAAAATGCAATCCAGCTGCATTTTAGTGGATATTTGCTCTTTTTATTGGTTTAAATGAGAATTAACTGCCTTACCAGTGAGAAATGTGTTCATATCGAGCAGTTTGCAGGTTTTTTCTCGCTCCAGTTTGTTGGGCCGGTCGTTGTGTTTAGCCATGGGACCGCTCCAGTACACTCTGCCCTGGCAGAACCGCTTGATGAACACCCCATCTGGGGCCACCCATAATAGCACCCCCCTCTCCAAATGACATAGGAGGCGACTCATTGCTTCTGCAATGTTTGGTGGCAGGGGTAAGGTGCCTGGGGAAGGGAAGGAAAGCTGCTGGGCAGTGCAAAGCCCGTAGATCTTTTCGTTAGCTGAGGGGACGCAGCCCTGAACGATGAAGCATCCGTCTGGACTCGTGGTGGCCACTTTCATCACCCTCTGGCCTTGGTACAACAACACCACCAGCATACGAAAGTCTGTGCACACAAAATGCAATGTGCGTTTGAGTTCATCAAGCGAAAAGGCCTGTGGCATGTTTAGTTGATTTAGTTTCTGTGCATGTTATGTGCCTCAACCCTGCTGATTAGTGGATGACTGCTTATGTCTAAGGGAGGCCGAAGCAGAAGGTGCAGTTTTCTGACTGCTAGAGTTTTGGTTTCTTTGCTTTTTATTTTTTAACAAAGAGGTATTTGGTTTCATCAGTCTTTAGTGGTTTAGTTTCATGCTTTTGTTAGTTTACTTTCTGCACAATTTGAGAGTTTGAGGTGGGGGTAGGGGAGGTTAGGTTGGGGTTTGTCTCAGGGTCTGATAGCTCATTGAACAGCCGGTCCAGATGTTCTCTAACCTTAAGTACTCTAAATAATTCTTGTTTATGGTGTCCTTTTTATTTGTTGCTGTTTATGCTGTTTATCCTCAGTTTGACTGCAACAGTAAATAAGCACATAAGCTCTCTTACCTGTCATAGTAAGGGCAGGGTTGATGAAGGTTACAGCAGTAGGACTCTGATTTTTAGGTTTTTCTTCTTTGACCTCACAATACATGTGCTCCCTCATCAGATCCTCTGAAGAGGAATAGAGATAATATACAGTCATTACTTCCTCAATACTGTATGTATATTGGGACTTTACAATGCTGAAAAAGTAGATTTTGTGTTCTTGTTTTTTGTTTTGTTTTGTTTTGTTTTTCTTTTCTTTCTTAAATCACAAATAAAATTCCTCCAACATGCACATGTGGGACCAATAGAGTCTGGGCTGCATTTGGGTCGTATGTGAGCAAAACCAAATGGGGTCCATTCGTTTAACGGACCCATGAAGGCCCAAGTATGTGCCAAGGACTGGGCAAAGTGAGGCCCATACAGCCAATATTTCCAAATGCTATACAACATGGCATTCTCACTAAACCCTAGAAACGGTACATACAGTGGCAGTTTCTGTTCTGGTAATCTCTATAAACTGATATCAAGAAGCAAATGCAGAAGTGTTCTGGTTTCCATTTGTAGATCAAGTGGTTTTGACCAATAAGGGTTGTGCAGACTTTGGTTGTATGCAGGCAAATATGTGAAGGGCAAAAGAGGCAAAAGATCAATCTCCAAAAATGCAATTTTGCAGCACATCAAGTGGAAACATTACTTTTTATGAGATTTTTTTGCCCCTTAGAGGCTATGTCATCACCATCGTACAATAGCTGATGGGTTCTGAAAATGCCATTTTTGGTTAGCAGACATATGCTGTCTTGACTGTGACTCCAGAGTCAAAACTACATCAGGCATTACTCTGCAAAACATAGGGCATCACCACTCTTTTAAGAAAAAGTCATGATGAGGTCTAATCTCCACAAAAATAACTCATATTTTAAATTTATTTTCATTTTGGGCGCATGCCAACAAATTATTTTCACTTTTCTGGATATTTCTCTGCTTCTATTAAATTTCTTCTCATTGAAATTCAACCAGGTTCCTTTTGAATTGCTCCAACAGGATCCAAATGCCAGGCCACAACAATTTTCTGCCAACATACACGTATGGACCTGAATAAAAATGACCAATTAACACGCTGCTTGATTCATGTTTTAAGCAAAATGACTGAAGATTAAATGTTAAGGGAGGGTTGCTTCCTTGACGTCATGAGTATGTTGTTCTTTAATTGTAAAGAGCAGTACCAGCATGTGTGTGTGTTTAGCTCTTACCAGTAGGTGGTTTTTCTTCATTTTCTTGAATAAATTCCTTTTGATAATGAAGCTAGGAAAACAGAAACCAAAATTAACCACAGCACAAGGTCTTAGAGCTAATTTTCTTAAGAATCAGATGATATTATATAAGATCAGATCGGTTTAAATCCTCCATACACACATACACACACACTCAAAAAGCTTTTCTAGCTGCGGTTGTTCACCACAGTTTAATGTTCACCTCATGTGTGGACAGCTTAGAAAAAATGCTCCCAATACTACCAGTTTCTAATCGAAACAAAATAAACAACAAATGACTAAAATCCTAAGATTTTCTCTTTTTCTTTTTTTTTTTTGTTAATTATGTGTTTGTACAAAAAAAGACATGACAAACATGTTTAACCTGAAAACACTGTTATTGGTCTTTCCCATAACATTCTCACTTAGAAAAGCCTTATTATTCTATAAACAAAAGAAATAATGAGCCCTATTTATAAAGACATAATTGTACTAACACATTGTTCAGCATGAAGTGACATAAATCACCTTAAGGATAATAGTGTGAACTGTCAGAGCTTGAAATAATCTCGCTGGCAGAAATTCAGCAAGTTCGTGGTCGCATTTTGTCTCAATGGCTGCATGTTGAGAGCTTACTTGTTTTAAATTCGGACTCCTCGGCGTCCTCTTCGTCGGCATGATTTCTTGATCTTTTGTCTGTGGAGGCTCTGTGAAAAGCAACAAGTGTGAACAAGAAAGAGAGCAAATAAAATTGTTTTTTTGTATCAGTGAAAAGCTAATGGAAGATTTTAAACCTTTGCTCATTTTATAAAACATTCCTGTACCTGTTTAGTTTTGTTTTAATTGATGTTTTTCTCCCTTATTTCAGTGCATTTTTATGTATCTAGAGGACACAACTGCACAGACATACTTAAACAATATAAAAAGTAAGGGGAGGTTTTCTTTGTTTTCACCTGTTTGTCTGGTTTGCACGCTGTCATGATGGATAAGATAGACTTTATAGGGTTCAGTGATGTCCAGCTGGTTGCGTTCAGGGACCTCCTGGAAGTCTGTGCTCTTGTTGAGTGCACAGCGGAGACGGGTCTTCCACATGGTGGGGTCGGCTTTATCCCTTCCTTCCTTGTACTTTCCCTTATAGACAGCCCAAGCCTGAATGCCAACATTAAGAAATAAGATGCTTGAGCTTAAATAAAAACTTTAAAAATGCACAATATTTTGTTGCTGATCAGAGCGTCCTTAACATAAATACTTAAAAAAAAAAATTTATCTTAATTATCTTTGTCAAAGCACCAAACTGAATTAGCAATGGAAAAAAATAAGTTATTTAGTTTCAAAATTAGAAATCAAATTTGCAGTCTACTTTAAATCAAGACATTGTGAACTGTTACTGAGTAATGCTTTCAGATTGTTGGTTGCGTGCACTGACAGGAGTGACTGACTTTAACATCAGTGAACTTGAGAAGAGAGATTGCTGATAAGAGTGTTTGTTATTTGATAAGAGTTGCTTCCTGGTTTTATACTACAAGGATCTTCAAGTTCAATTCCAAGTACAACTCAGTATACAACTTTGTGTGTAATGTTAATAGCTCAAGTCATATCAGTAGTGGTGTTATGCCAGAGTTTCATTATCCGAAGCCATGGTGCCTACCGATGAAAATGTGATTAATTAGATATTTATCTTCAGGTCAGCACTCTTCTTTATTTTTGCCTTAAGTGCTAAAATCTTCTGAATGTGTTGAATAGAAAGTCTGAGGAACATTTAAACCAACAGATTTGTTTTTACATCCATTTAATGATAAAAGTTCTACTCATTTATTAAAATTTTGCTATTTAGTCGTGTTGCGTTTGGTGCACTCTCTGCCCCTGCACATGAAAAGAACTAAGAAGTGAGACTAACATCAGTTTTCAAGGACAGATTTTTTTCTTTGAAGTCTCAAACACAGGTTAAAATTTCATTATCCTGGGGTCAGTTTACATAACAGACTGTTAAAAGGATAAGGGAGGAGTTTTTTTTCTTTTTACAAAGGCACATAAACGCATCACGCTAGCAGACTTACGACACAAACCCGCAATTCAACTGAATATGTAATTAGATTTTTTTTTTAAAAAAAGAGTATAATGATCGTTATAATGTCAGTCTTTTTTAAATTATTATTACTTTTGTTGTTGTTGCTACTATCACGCGTGCCTTTCAGTTCTCGCTTGTTTATTTTCAAATCACTGAAACTTTGCGGTATAACTGAACTGAATTAAAAACAGAATTAAAAGCACATTTTGGACCTGCGCAGTAGAAAGTCTAGGTTTCCCGTGGAGTCGTATCTCAACATAGCACAATGAAAGTAAGAGGCTGTTAGTAGTAGTTTTACATACTTGATAGGCCTTGAATGGATAAATACATGTAGTTAAAAAAGGGAAATGTTTTTCTCAAACAGTCGTACATTGATCAGTTTCTTCCGCATATGGAATTAAAAATGCGCTGAACTTGTATCTTACTATAACTTCCTACAGAGCTCATAATAATCTACATTATACGTGTTACACTGAGAAGCAGTCGTGACCTTAAAGAGAGCTGCATCCGCCGTCTGCTTGTAGTCCTTCTTGGCTGCGTGCTTCCATGGAATCCTGAACATAGTTTTGGTCTCATCTTCCCAGCACAGTCCTTCATATTTCCCACTCTCTATTTGAGCAATGAGCCACTCTTTCATGTGCATCTTCACTCCTTTTTCCATCTTCAACACAAACTGTGTTATGGGAACCAAACTTCTCTTCCAGATGTCAGTGATACATGTGTAAAGTCGCTCGAGGTGTTAAATCACGCACCTACCTTCAAAACGCAACACAATAACAAACACACTTTATTCTTATTCTGCTCTGAGATGATCAAAATCACAATGCCGTTATGATATATTGAAAAATTTCTAAAGGTAATGTACAAAAACAACCCGCCGCAAACTTAAATGTTGAGGTCCTCATTAAGTGCGCTCTTTAAGAGCGAAAGCGAAACCTTAGCGCTCATTGGATACTTTCGGTTTCCCCTGGTTGTTGAGTTGCAGCGAAAGTACTGTCATTTCTGAGTAAGGTGGAGGGGGGGTGGGGGGGTGATAAACGAGAAGGTCAATAGATTACAGATTAAGACTTTGTGCATGGGAAAAAGAACAATTCAATGGGCAATGCCGATGCAATACATTTGATTTTACAGACAGACAAAAATTAAATTGCAAGAAAACAAAATAAAGTATCATATAAATAAAAAATAATAATAATAAAATGAGACTGCTTGCAAAGTCAATCCCCCCCACCAACCCGCCCCCCCCCCTAAATGTTCCCAAAGAGGAGATATTAATAATAAAAAAAGAGGATATAAATAAAGGAAATGATCATATGAAGACATTTAACCTTTACTGTTCACAAATTGGCAAAACAGAATTAAGTTACATTTTCTCAAGTGGAAAATTCTCCTTCCATTCACCCACAGAGGAGTGAACTTGTGGGCTACAGAATAGCAGCCCACGCGTTAACACGTAGACCAGAATGAAGCCGAACTAAACGTCGACACACACTCTCACACTCACTAACATGCTTGTACGAGTCATAACGAAACGTTTACTTGAAAATGAAAGTATGTGGGTGAGACTTTTTTTTTTCTCAGAGACTCCTCCTCCTCCTCCTTCAAACAGGATTTATGATGCTGAAATCGTTTCTTCAGATCATATAATAATACTACGTGGGTGGACAATGAAATCTCAAAGGTCAGACTGATAATAGAGTCACGGGAAATCATTTAGGGAAATTCGCTGCAGTCTGTGGTTTTCCCCAGCAGAGGGCAGTGTTAATATGTGTGATTGCCTTTACCCACAAGAAAGGATGGCCTGTGTTTTAACCAACCAAGAAACAGTAAATTTGAGACAGAATATGTCATACAATATATGGAATTAGTATGTTGTATTGAGGAGGATGCAAAAACATTCAGCTTGCTATTAAAATCCAGTTTGTGTTATTAGTCAAACATCCTGATCATTGAGAGAACAGCTGGTTTAACACTCACTGTGAGTGATACCGGTCTTAGTCAGAGTTGCTTCACAGGGATCTGCTTTAGAAGAGCAGCAGCAAAGTCAGTAGAATAAACCAATACATCAGATGCATCATAAAACTATAAGAAATGTACAACTTTTAATACTTGAAAAACTCCTGGCTTATCTTAATATAAAAGCCTATAAACAACTTTTCTAAGAACGCCAAATTTTGTTCCTTTGTTTAAGCAAATTAAGGTGGTAAAGGTATTGAATATTTACACCACAGCAGCCTGACAATGATAAATGGTTGACATATGACAAATTGTGCTGAGCTCCTCCAAAGCTACGTGCAGTTCATACCGTATAATGTCAGTGTCATTTACCATATAAGCCCTTCGTATTCAAACAACGGCTTCATTTCATGTAACTCAGTATCCTTCTCTTTAAAATACTTGTGAAACATCCATTCACCCACGCAAAAGCAAGTAAAAACCCCCACATCTACCCCACAAAGATTAACCACAGACAGATGCGCGCACACACACACACACACACACACTGTAAGAAATCGTAAGCCAGAGAAAACAGAAGAGTTTTCAGTTTGCTTTTGAAGGTGGAAACATTTCTCAGACAGATCTCAGGTCAGCAGGTAAAAAGATGTAGCTACAATCCAAGCAAATATTTGTGTAGGAACGTTTACAAAAGTGCAACACCAGCATGTGTCCTCTATCCACTTGGCAATTTAATTCTGCTTTTCATCCAGATTATACAGCACACGTCCAACACACACCAAGGTGGTTTTTGTTGCTTTTCTCCCAGTTTATTGTTGTACCAGTTCAGCAGTAAAACATGGTTGAGACATCTGAGCACGCTGTCGAGCATCTTAGCCAGTTCTCAATAAATAGACCTTTTAAATATGACAGATTGTATTACAGCAGAGGAATATAAACCTGAAAATGTCTCGCACACAGAACAAGACGCCTCCTACAGAGCTCCCTCTCTGACAGTTCAGCTGATTGTTGCTATAAAAATGTGCGTCAGGTGTGTGTGTTAACAGCTTCGACTGATGTGTCGCATTTCCACAGGTCCAAGCTGTCATAATTTGCCTCCCATCATCACTGTGTGGCGCACACACACATGCTCACACACACACACACACACACGCACACACACGCACACACGCACACACACATACACACACAGAGATGTGCTTGTGTTTGAACTTAACGCTCGCGTCCAAGTAGTTTTCTGTCAAAATTTGTTTTCAATTCCTCAGAGTTTGTTTGTGAAAGGAAACAGGCGGCATTACATACAGGAGAAAACACAAACCCAAAAGGAGACATTCCAGGAAATAAATACACTTCTTGCTTTGTTTGAAAAAAATTATTTACACAGTATTATACATGGGAGAAATTCAGAACATCCATCCGGGTCTCTCAGTCATAAAAATATATATATATATATATATATAATAAAATCTAAAGTAAAAGAATGAACTACAATAACAATTACTGAAATAAACTAAAGATTGTTGACTGTGAGTGAATATACAGTACAATCACTGCTTTTAATGTCTTGTATACACAGTAGAAAGCACAAACTTGAGTGTGTGTGTGAGTGTGTGTGTAAGTGTGTGTGTGTGTGTGTGTGTGTGTGTATGGAGAGGAGTTTTTAAACTTGATTGAAATTCCTGAACAGCCACTCGACATTGTGTTTACTTCAGGACGACCTTGAAATCGCAACAAGAGTCTCTTCCGCACTTGAACTCTGAGAATGTTTATAAAAATCGTGTGTGTCCTATATTTTGTAATCCATCCTCGACGTTTTCAACAGCACGGAGAAGCCCTCTTTACTGGTTAGCGTGTGTGTGCATATATATATATGTGTATATATATGTGTGTGTGTGTGTGTGAGTCTGTGTAAAGATGCTTGACAGTCTAGTGGCAGCCACAGGCCCTGACCACCATGTTGCGGTATTTCTTGAGGATGACGTTGGAGCTGTCATCAAAGTAGAGCACCGAGATGGCGTGGAGCTGTGTGGGGGCACAGCAGGGCTTAGGAACTGTGTCGGGGTTGATAAAATGAACCTGAGGAGAAAAAAGGGGGTAAATTAAAATCATTACAACATGAGTGAATTTTAAAAAAAAGTCATACCACACAGGGTCATACACTAAATTTAAGAGCTGCGGTGAAAAAAAAATACATCTTGAAAACATTGGCCTTCTCTTGTGTCACATCCCTGATGACAGTTGACTCTAAAATACAATCTGCAACCATTTTGGAGCATTACACACAGCAGTTTCGCATTGCCTTGACAGTTGATGAGATGATTAGACTCTCAACATGACCACTGGGTTTTTGTTCCCTGCTTTCATGGTTACTCACGAGGGTTTGCACAATGGCATGGTTTGTGGCGTTCATGTAGGAGTTCAGTGGGAAGGCACACTCTCCCTCACAATAGTACGCTGCATATCCTTCTGGAGCAATGATCCAGTCCTGAGAGTGAGGAGGAAGAGGTAAGTTTAGCTTTAGGAGAATTGGGAAATATGGTGTAGTGTGGTGAAAACAGAAATACATGCGGAAAATGTTGGCATGTCTCGATATTGACACGCTTAAGTTTGCAGAATATGAGACGGATCTGGCCAAATTTCATCTGCATTTGTGTAGATGTGACTAGGATTAGCCAATTCAGACTTTACCTAAACCTCAGCTCAAGTAAGCAGCGTTTGAGCCAGATTTGGGGCAGTGGTGAGCCATGGAAAAATAAGTTCTATTTCAGTTTGACCCTGTGGGGCCATCACAACCATCACCCATCACCTCTGAGAATAAGCCAAGTTAGAGATTAGCCGTTCCTGCTTGCATTGCACTCGTGGATTACTTTGATTCTGAGGCCCACTATAAAATGTTTTGATTCTCAAGCAAGTTCTGCATTTACACAGGGCGTCTTTTTTTCCTACAACTTCGCAGTAGATTTATACATGTTCATAACAGATTTATACATCTGGTCTATAAAATGTAAGAAAATAGGGAAAAACAACTGTATTTCTTCCCAAGTTGAAATATTTTAATAGCCTGTTTTGCATGAGCAACAGTCCAAAACCTAAAGATAAATCATTTTGTGCGCTAAAAAAAATGCTGAGAGCATCAATCATGCTACCCAGTGTCAGGGCAGCAGGCGTGTAGCTTGAAAGGCAACACCGGCGGCGAGAAAGAAAAAAAAAAATCTTAAGTGCACTCTTCTGCGTACACAATGGAAAATGACCTAAAGAGTGAATCATGTGTGGCAGCTGGACACAAAGAGGACGCAGGTCAGAGAGATTTCAGCGAGTGCATCAAGCCGAAAACTGTACGAAAGTGTTGGACTGGTCCCTCGTGGAAATTACACCCTTGGCTTCGAGTATTATGTGGGCTGATTCTAGTGTGTCATTTATCAGGATTCTGGGATCAGACGAGCAAACAGGAGTGTCTGGGTTGAGCTTCCGTTGGGCCAAGCAATTTTGGCTACCTGGGAGAGGAATGTTTTCCGTACCTGCCACCCTAAGTCTCTGAAACTGACGTAGAGCTCGTGCTTCTTGCATGCCTGCTTCTGATCCGTACTGCTGTTCTCTGAGGGGAAAAAAAAAAAAGGACAGAGCAAAAAACAAAAGGAGATTATACTTCAGATACATGTGCTATTTTCTCATTCACCTGCAGAAGTTACTATTTTACTATTGTCAGGCCCCAATTAGGCTGAGATGAAGAACAGACACGTATGCATACAAAACATTAACATTTTAAACAATGGCTGAAGGAAATCACCTCCAGATACAGCAGCAGCAGTTAGGTAATTGTTTCAAATGAATGGGCCACCCTGTCTCGAGGTCACCCAGCAGGGCTTTGAGTTTCCACTGGATGAAACAGATGTGCACACAGAGGTGGCTCACCCTGCTTTTTCTCCTCTCTCTTCATTCATTTCAACATTTCTCTTCCCCCTTTACCCCATGCGTGTGTGAAAAAAAACAACAGTCTGTTTTCTATCTAATGGCATCTCTCTCTCTTCTTCTTCTTCTTCTTCTTCTTCTTCTTCTAGTGACCTATGGGGCTCTGTGATACATTAGTGCCTGAGAGTGGT